>JAKCWG010000676.1:0-123345 GCA_021464415.1 Lonicera japonica
TTTAATTAAGACCTTGCTTGGCAAGGCAATCAACTCAGCTTTTTGTTATAAAATAAAATTTTATTTAAAACTTTGCTCGGCAAGAAGTTTCATAGGGCAAATTTTATTTAAAACATTTATTTATTAAACGTAGTGTGGTTGATTAAGTCATTTTCTTCGACAAATATAGCTTTTTGATCATGAATCTGTCAAATGAAGCAATTGTATAAGACCTTTCTATGTTAAAGGTAACAGCAACAGTATACTCGGCAGTTCTCGAAAATGCAAAATTTCTTAAGACCTCTCTATTATTGGAGGTAATTTGAAATATCACAAGTGCTGAAAATAATTATCATCCTGGTTAAACTCGTCATTTGTTCAGTTTGTGGGTTAAATTGTTCATTCTAAACACTTAGTGATTCATTATTGTGGTTGATTATTGCATCACAGAATGAAAATTATATTATAAGCAAAAAACTGAAATAAAAGCTTGTTCTTCATTAATTTAGAAACATGTACATATGGAGGGGCTTCATGGCCCAGTTACAATAGCAATCACAACTGCAAAGAGCAGATACAGTACAACAAACAGAAAGAGAAAAAAAAAAGTAAATCAAAGAAAGAAATGAAGATGGAGAAGGAGGAGGAGGAAAGAAAACAAGAAGACGAAATAAGTAAAAAAAAGAAAAGGAAGAAAATATAAGGGATGATGGAGAGGAAGCAATAAGAGAAAGGGAGAAGGAGGAGTACGTTGGAAGTTGAGTTTGAGAGGGGAGGGTCACGGCGAGATCATTTCTACCCTGCCACTTCTCAAACTCCACCTCTAAGCCTATTTCTCTCCTCTACTACTGCGCGAAATTCTCCTTCAAACAATTGTACCACCTGGCCAAGCAGTTGTAACTTCCCTTCAGTTGGTAGTACCGCCTCCTTAGACTCTAGAAATCTTTCGCCAAAGTGGCTAAGTCTTCCTCCAGCTTGTCCACCCTCTCGTTAAGCATCCGCCAATCGACTGTAGAGGAGGCAGCGCCAGACATTACTGTGTCGCTATCGGCCATAGAAGAAATATAAGTTTGGTTCTTATTTTGTTTAAAACTAAAATGTTTGAGATGATGAAATGAAAAAGTGCGATATGGGGTTTATATAAGGGTTTTGGAACCCCCTATGCAGTTAATGTAATGCCTCGTGAAAGGGAATGAACATTCATTCCCTCCCTTATGTGAAGAGTCGCATTGGGAACGCAATGGATCATTAATTGACGATTAACCAATCAACGAGCGCCATGTGACAAGCTGGGAGCATCAAACGACATAACACTCCAGGGAATTTACAAAATTTACTAAGTATAATTTCATCTCGGAAGCCACTAAACTCAATTGTTTGTACTTGGATTTAATAGTTTGGACTTGAAGCAGATTTTCGAGGGCGAGGAAAGCGTTGCTAAAAGGGAAATTGAAAGCATAGCACGCCGAGTATTAATTATTGGAACAAAACCAGAAGTGTTGAAGTTAGCATAATTCGATGTTCAGCAAAAGTGATGAAATTTTCCATTAGAAGATTAAGTGGTTACATCAGATGGGGCTTCATGGCCCAGTTGTTACAAAAAAAGGGAAATGAAAAAAGACCCCTAATGCCTAAGTCTAAACATCACCGGCATCGGTATTTTCCTCGACAGGTTGGTCCTCGGCCACTTCATCATCATCTTGCTGTACTTTAGCAGGCTTTCTCGATTGACCTGCGAACAGGTTGGGAGGACTGTCCGTACAAAAAGTACATCTCCTTCAACAACTCCAGCGCTTTCCAAGCCGAATTCGTGGCCGGCCTTATACAGTATTTCTTTAATCTTCATCATCTCATCGGCTGCAGCACTCGAAGCATCATTCCAGCCCTGTGTTTTAGCAGTCACTAAGTCGTCATCATGCTTCGACTTAAGTGCGTTGATATGGTCCTCGGCTATCTTTTTCACTTCTTCCCTAGTGTTCTTGACCGCATCATCTTTGAGACTGTCAAACCGTTGTAAGGAATGTTGAAGATTGGCCACTTGGTTTTGCAAGGCCCGAGCCTCCTTTTTTAAATTAGCTTTAGTCTCCTCGACTGATTTCAGTGCGGCATCATAATCAGCCTGAAGAGCAGTGAGCTTGGCTTTGGCCTTATCGGCTTCCTTTTTGGCCTCGTCAGCTTCTTTTCTAGCTTTTGTCACCTTCGCTTTGTGGTATTTTCTTTCCTTAGCATAGTGGGCGACTAGTTCGGTGAAGTGTTGGGCCAACTACAAAAGTTAACAACAACAATCAAAGAAATGTTGAAAGGGAGAAAAATTGATAAGAAAGAATCATGAACAACTTACTTCGGCAACATGCTGAAAACTTTTACTCTCCAGCTCGGAAGTTCTGATGGCCTTTAGCTTCTTACCATCTTCGAGCAGAGTTATGCTTATGGCCAAAGCATATCCTACTCGACTATTTGCCATGGCAGAATCTTCCACAGTAACAAACCTGTTCTCTTGGGGGATATACTGCCGAGGAATGAACAAGTCAACGGACTTATCTCCAGTAGAGTTACCCCCACCAAAGTCAGCTACCTTGGCCCGAACAAGTGAGCTGGCCACATTCCTAACACCCTCAACTTCTGGTATCTCAACATTGATGTGAGAAGGAGAAGCTTTAAGAGCTTCCTCATTCATGGTTGAAAGCACTTTCGGAGTTTTCTTTCTTTCAAAAGAAGCCTCAACCCACACTAACCTTTTCTTCTTTGGCGGAGGAGATGCCAAACTCCTAGAGGCACTAGCTGCATTAGAGGTATTATCCTTGCAAAGCATAGAGTACATGACATCCATAACAGACCTACGACCATCCATATCTTTGGCGTCAAAAGGTTTAGGAGACTCAGAAGGTTCAGGAGATTGTTTTCTTCCTAGCCTCCTCCTCAGTTGAGAATCGTCTGCCTCTTCGAAAAGTTCTTTAACTACGGTATCGACCACTAGGAGCCAATTAGATTCCTTGTCCGAAACAGCCATAGCTTCACCTTGCCCTCTGAAAATCAACACGGCAACTGAAAGATTAGCGAGTGAAACCCCTTCAGAAGGCTTAAAAATTATGAGAGGACGGTTGGGATTTAGGAGAGAGACAATTTCAACAACCGACTCCAGCCCCACAACAGGCTCTTTGCCTTTCCTCGTGCCTTTTCTCTTTTCCTTTTTATTTTTTTCTTTACTGTCCCCAACAAATTGCCGAGTCTGGAGATTTTCCTCTTTCAATTTTTTTTTTAACTCCTGGTCCTTGAGAGATACCGTAAGATTAATGATATGATACTTTTTAAAAAGATTGTACCATTCTCTATCGGTCTCCAACCCACTTCAAAATATTCTTACGATTATAGAAACTGTTGTACGGCAGATGATAGCCAAATAGAATGTGAGCGGATCTCGAATGGTTGACAGGGGTTATGTTTTCAAGTCCCTCATGTTTTATGATGGTATTTAGATGTTCAGTGTTGATCTCATCGACCAAAGGCTTCTTAAAACATTCCTTAGCGCACCGACTACAAAACAAAGGTACAATTAAACAAGAACGTGCGATAAATGAAATCAACCTTACAATGAACATATCTCAAACTAGGAAAGCTGAACTGCCTAGGAACGCGTTTATTCACGGGATCAGGATCGACATTCCCAGTTATTATCACGATCTTGTTATGCATCCCCTTATGAGAAGAAGCCAATCCCTTAATTATGGAAGGCGAGGTAGCCTTAGCCCTAAGATTCCACTTATCATCAACTAGGCTAAAATTGTAACAATATTTAATTTCTTTCAAACCCAAGGTGAGGTCGAATCGCCTATTCAACCCAGCTACTCCTAGAACAATTCTAATGGTGTTGGGTGTCAGTTGGCACAGATGAAACTTAGTGTCTATAAAAAAATCTGCCAAAAGGGGATTCAAAGGCAGCTTAAGTCCAGCGGCCTTGAAGAAAGATGTATAGATAGGATATTAATTTTTTGGCATCAATTGAGTAACACTAAGCCTGAAAGGATCTTCCCTACTATCACACTTTTTCCAAACTACACCATCAGGAATGTTAGAATCCTTAAATTTTAATCGATTAGCGTCAGCCAAAACATATCTACCCATAGTGCTTCAATTGATTAGAGGCAACTGACTACGCTCAAAAAGTGCGAAGTATTATGCCCAAGTGCAAGCGGTCAAGTTATATAGTATACTTGGGGAAGCAAGGTCGAACCACAAGGAAGGTAAGGAACCTATTTCTTCTAGTTATCTCTCTTAGGGGAAGAAAGGAAAAAGAAAAGAAAAGATGATTGAAATGGGGAATAAGAAGGAAAATTAAACTACTAACTAACTTAAAGTAAAACCAAAAGCAAATCTTGTCCTGGGGTGAAAAATAAAAGGGAATCCACAAGCATAAGTTTTCTACCTAAAAGACTTCCTAAATGCACTAGGGGAACATGAAATTGAACTAAAAATAAATAAATTAATTAAAATAGCGTACTAATTAAATAAATAAGAATATTAAATGAACTTAAACTAACAATAAATAAATGTTAGGAGTATCCGTAGCTATGGAGTACGAAATTAGTCCAATCAGGTAATCCAAATTTAAGTTTAAATAAGATTTTTTTCACTAAAATTCAACTTTAAGACCTTCCAACCAATCCAATTACATTGCTACTACAAGTATATCATAGCCCATGCGTGACAAAGACTATATAGACTAGCTTTGAGCAAAGAGAATTTGATAGTGAAGCTTTTTGACTTTGAAAAAGTGTAATTTGAAACCTAGTATTGCTAGTGCGTGACAAAAACAATCCAAGTTGGTTAAACTTTCCAAAAATTAATATCTTAACACTCTCTGAATTTTGAATATGTTTGAACGTGATTCAAATCAAATCCGTCTTAAAAAGAATATCGAAAGTCAAAACTAGCACTTTTTCGGCACTTACTTGAATAAATACTAAAATAGCGCCAAATCAGTCAATTCACTTAAGACCATCTTCAAATCATCCACGTTAGGGTTTTGGTGCAAAAATCCTTGAATTGACGTTTTACGGTTCTTAATCAAATGGAATTTCTGAGCTAATTTATGGAAACATATTTTTTAGGCATGAAAAGATAATAAAATACTCATAAATTCAGTAGGTGATCTATAACCAATGAAAAAATCATATTCAAACCTAAATTGGATTACATTCCAAGATTAACAACGCATATTTCACTACGAACCCCTAACAAGCGACTTAGCTAGACATAATCAAGCCAAACATGAAACAAGCTTATAAACAATGAAAAACAGTAGACAAGTAATTAATATTGATGAAAATAAAATTTGAAAACTTTTCGCTTTGAAATTTCTCAATTCCGATTTAAAACGAAGATTTTATGCTTAAAACGGTAAACAGCTTCAAAATAGACATAAACTGAAGAAATTCGATTTAAACCCTAAAAATTATGGAAAATAAAATTATATATGATGAAAAATGAATCACACATGAATATCATTGAAAAACGATAAACTATTTGAATATAGAATGAGAAACAAGCATAAATCGATGAAAAATCGAAAAACCGACAAAACGAATCTATAAACCCTAGAACCAGCCCCTAAAACGAGGGTTTAGGATTAATTCCAGAATATATAAGATCTCTATCAACTAATCTACGGATATCTAAGCAAACAAACAATTAAAAGCAATTGAATCACAAGAAAATAGAAAACTAAGGTTTACCTAGATAGATAACAGCAATTGCAATTGAAACTTGATATAACGATGAACGAAATCTTGATTACACCAATAATATAGACTCAATATGCTATAAAAAAAATAAACTAACAATTGTATTTAGGAATTGAAAAGAAAAACACTCAAGTGTGATCGTCAGATACAACGCAAAAACTTCCAAAAAAGTTACGGTGCTCTCTGCTCTCTATCTATCGTAATATGGTTGTTGCGTTACCCTAAATTATGAGATATGTGGTCTTTTGTATGTCCCAAAAGTGTCTTTGGTCGTGGGTTGGATTATCCTTGAAGAATCGGGTCAAAAAGATCCAAAAACCGAAAACGGGCCAAAAAAAAAAACAAGTGGGGATCGATCCTCATGTATTTTTTTTTCTTTTGGCTGCTTCTTCTTTTGCTCATAACTTTTTTCTCCAAACTTTGATTGATGCAAATTTTTCTCCTACGCATAGTTAATTTAATTCTCTACAACTTATATTTCTGGAGATTTCTTTAAATTCCCATTGTAGAAAAAGTTTGTTCAGCTACAACTTCAGGCTTTTTACGGCAGTTCTCGATTTTGCTTGGAAACTTCCGGAATTGATTCAATTGAGCTTCTTTCCTCTTGGGATCACTCTTGGACACTTTCATTCACTTCATTCATGCTTGGGGACTTATTTTTTCCTTCTTGCTAGCGCTTTGGGGGTAGTTTGAGGAGTTTTTCTCGCCTCGGGCCTCGAAATAGGTATTGACTTGTTCTTCGGGCCTTCTTTTTGCACTTTTTTGCTTTCAACCTTCTATCTTGCATACAACTTTAGTTGCTTAACCACTTTAGGCCTTCAAAATGGCTTAGTAACACAGAAATACAATGTAATGCCTTCTTTTCATACTTAAACTGAATTTACATGCAACTTCTGGTTTTAGATGGTAACTAAAAACTAATTGAGCCTTGTTTAAGGGATTAGAAATGCAATTTATGGGCTCAATCAGTAATGAAGAAGAAATATGATTAAGGTTTACAGAAACGAACATAAGTAAGAAGGGAAAAGTATGAGGCTAAGAGAAACTTATAGAAGATTGAGTTATACTGGAGAACGGAATCTTAAAAACACAGGTCGGAGAAAGACGGAGGGATTACCGAAAAAAAATAAAAACCCTAGAATTTGAATGAAGAATACAGAGAATGAAAATAATAAGGTGAAAGATATAAAAATACCTTTTATAGTCGCCCTTATCTCTCTTCCCGACCAAATGGCGCTCTTTGCTTTGGAAACTCATGCCCATGATGACCTCTATTTAATGAGATTTGATGGTTGTTCCCGCTTTCACTTAACCAAAATTAGCCACTGAGGTTTAGGAAGACACGTGGAGATAGTTGGTGCGCGGAAGCTCCACTAAAGAATTTGCCGATGTAATGGATTTAGCGTTGTAGAGTCAAGCATCCAGGTTTAGGAAGTCAGCATGACCTGAATACTTGAGGGCAATGTGGGAGCATAAAATTAGAACCTTTATTCAAACCGGGTATTCAAAGGTAGGCTCGAGATTTATGGAGCGAGTCCGAATAAGGAATGGGAATCCATAATAGGCAGTTAAAGTTGTGAACACCAGTTGCAAAAAAATGTTCCAGCCGAGCATAGCTGAAGGACCCAAGATAACCGAAATGCCGATATGGGCATCATAGCCAATGCAAAAGGGACATATGTACTTATAGGCACAATTAATGGTCATTGTCAATATGGGCTTATGAGCGAATGGTGGTAGGACACTTGTAAAGTGCAAGTCTAGTTATTGATAAGAAGCCACTCCCCACGTAAAAAAAGGGAAGTTTGGTGAACAAGTTTTTACCCTTTATAGTCATTTTACTATTAACCTAATGAGTATGGTGACCCTAATTCTATACGTATAAATAGACGTGGATAGCTCACTTAGCAGGGATTTCAACTTTCAATAACCTAGACACACTTCTACATTCTTCTTTGTATTCAACTTGAATTGTGCCATCAAAGCTTAGTGAAGAACACCATCACACAATTAGGGAGGACGAACTATCAGATTGGGTATAAAAGCCACTGAAGGAACTTACCCCACAAATAAAAAACCCATTCTCATTACTGCAACTTTATTGTTTATCTTTTCCACCTTTGCTAAATCCAGTTACCGACTTTGCTAATTTGGGCCGATTCTTTCTTCTTTGGCTTGGCTAGATTTCTGTCACCCGCATCAAACAATATGCAACATACTCGGTGTTTGGTTGCCAATTTATACTTCCGTACTCGGCCATGTGTTGCCGAGTATTTTCTTATAGTTTATATTTTCTTAAATATTATATTATATATTGCAGGGTTTGTCCTTTATTTTAAAATCATTGAATGATACCCAACAAACTAATAACGATGCTCTGGTTTCGATTGAAGTTAATCATGTACGTTATGATAGAAGTTGATCCTATTTATAGGAGTGATCCTGGCGAGATTAGTCAAGTTACTTCTTGACAGATTATAAGAGTTTTGGAGTCCATATGGCCATGAATGAAGTTACGAATAACTATGAAGTATAGGGCAAATTATTTTTTTGGCACTATATATCATTTAAGACCAGTGTATTCATCAGTAAAGTAAATCCTGATATTTTTGTTTTTTGTGTATGTAAACATGCCTTCATGCCATTGGATTTTTTTTAACACTGTGTAGTTCATAGTGACTTTTGATAGAAATGAAGATCTTAATTAACCAACTTATCTTGATCCCTCGTATGTAAGTTAACACTGTATAAATATGAGTTGTTTTATGGGTTCATTGTTAAAAATTACGTATGAAATTAAGGCATATATATTTCCTTGAAAATATAACTCAAGTCTATAAATTTACAATAATCGGCAATTCATAGGTGAATATAAGAAACAAATTCGACAAATTTTAACCGATATTTCGTAATAAAATCGGCCATACATGGCCAAATAATAGTACTAAACTCGGCAATCCTATATCTATCGAACAAAGAATTTATATCCAAAATAGAATTGGTGAGACTTTGCCGAAATCCATTATTTGGTACTAATATGCCTAGAATTTTAGCTAAAATCGACATAAACATACTGACATATGGATCATAAACCGTCACAAATATGCTAAGAACGAGCGGCAGAGGACAAGCGGCAATTGGAGTGTGAAAGAGAGAGCAACGTTAGGGCTTAGAGAGTGAATGTGAAAGAGAGAGCAACTTTAGGGCTTGGAGATTGAATGTGTGTGTGTGTGAGAGAGAGAGAGAGAGAAATAAGAGAAGTTTTTTTTAAAATTAATTAATTTAATTATTTATAGTGGTGTTTTAAGAAATTTTGTATACATTTTATGGTAAAATTTATTATGTAGTGTGTGGTGTATGTAGGGTGGTGTTTCAAGAATTTTTTCTTACTTTTATGGTATTTTTCAGTTCACGGTAATTTTCAAAAAATTTAGTGGTGTAATTAAAATCTCCCATATTAAATATATTATGAGTGCCTTTACTTTTAGGCAAATCATATTTTTTGTGGGCCGTATATGGGTTTTTCTTTTTTATTTCTTCCTTGGACCAACAAGCAGGGTCTAAACTCAGTGTTATTGGGCCTATCCAGGCCCAAGGAGCTGGTCCCATTCCCTCTCGACCCATTGTTTATTTCATCTTCCCCACAACAACATTACTGTTCACAACGGTAATATTTTTTTCCAGTTGAATTTTTCGGTTACCCATTAGGATTTGCACGGAGCTGGAATTCTCACGGCAAAGCTCACTACGGTGACCGACTTTCCCACATGAGAAGCACAAGTAGTCTAGAAACTCTTATTCTACACAATATATTTTCTGACAAGTAAATATGCTGGAATCAAAGGTTTCAAGAGATCAACTTCAACACACACTCTCACAAACTTTCCTCTCATGTAAGATGCTGTGTTAAAGTCAGTTTAATGGGTTTGCCAAGTCTTTTAGTAATTTGGAATAGCGCTTTCTCCACACAGTATTCTATTGGCAATTCTGGTAACCTCAGCCAAATAACTGTGGTCACCTCCTTTGCCTAAGAAGGTTTAAAATTTGGTTCACATTTCCTAACAGACATGTAATGGTTCATAATAATCCACGGTCCATTCGTGAACGCATTCCTGTAATCCTCTTTTATATGAAATTTAAAGAGGAAAAATCCTTCATCGAGGTCCACAACCTCAAAGTCTTCTTGCAGATCCTACACACTGCTAACATTAGTGGTGAGAGCTTTTTACCCAATTGATTTCCCCAATAGTTTCACTATTAAGCAATCCTTCGAAGGAAGGTGGATTTTCTTAATCAACTGTTTGGGGAAATCCATAATAGGTAATATAGGATCCACATCCAGTGGGTTTTCGTTAAGGTCAATGGACTGACTATCCTTCATGATCCCATCGCCCTCCTCTTCTCCCTCTAACCATTCTTTCACATTTTCATTAAAGAAAATGTCCTTAGGAACATCATTCCGCACTGCGTCCCTGTAGGATAGTCGTGCTTTAGATTGGTGTTTCAACACCTCAGATTCATCATTGTTCTTTGGATCTGTTATAGGATCTGAACCCTCTTCCATATCCCCATCCATGGAACATGAGTCTACAGTATCATCTATGATAATATTTGGGAAGTGATTAAGCCAAAATATTACATTTTTACACTAAATTAGTGGGCTCAATATGCATGAATTTGATTCTAATTATGACTAGCTAAAGTATTTCATGCTTTTTCTCAATTACAAGAATATATATATATATATATTCAAATCAAAGTTACTATTCTAATAAATATCTCCCGACAACTTTCTACATTCTTTTATTACAATAAATGTTGTAATAAAACTTTCAATATTATTTTTCTACTTGGAAGCATAGTTTGGAAGTGGTCCCAATTTTTCAATGATATTTGATTAAATAAAGTTTTAAGAAAGTACCTGGAAGCATGTTTGGAAGTGATCCCAATTTTTCTTCACCAATTGTCCAAAGTATTCAACTTTTATTAACATCTCCTTTAATTTTTTTTTTTAAGAAACTCTTTTTTCTATTTATTTATTTTTCTCTAAATAATATAATAACAACCGTAAGAGTACATGAAATCTCTTTTTCCACTTGCTAAGAATCTTTTGAAATCAAGATTTCTTTAGAAAGAAAAACACTCGTAAAACTTTTACTGATGATCTCCATAAGCTTTAGTTCAACAAAGATTTTGCACGTTTAGAGACAACGACGAAATCAAGAATGGCAAATATCTCACGTCAGAATTAGAAAAATTGATTTGTTGTCCGTCAAAGATTTCGATCGTTGTCATATCAAAGGACCAGTGGTGGATCTAGAAAACAGTTTAGTGGTGGCGCAAGTAAATAACAAACATGCTAATGTGAAATTGTTATACCCAAGATGTGTCAACAATATTTCAAATTTATTTCAATAGCTATAATTAAAAATAAAAGCGGAAGACAATATGTTTATTTAAATAATTTATTATATTAATCATTTTCATTATAACCCCAAGGGGTTGCCTTAGCGGTAAGGACGTACTTGAGATTGTGTAGTCAGGCGCACGATCTCATATTCGATTCCCTAATGTGTCAAGATTATTGGGGCCACTGGGGTGTCTCCAGTCGATAAGCGCCAAGGCCTTGTGGGATTAGTTGGGGTGGAGCCCAGATACCCACAAATATAAAAAAAATAAAAATTATTATAATTATTACCTTATAGACATAACTATTCAATTTACTCATGCAAATGTGATATTACAAACACGAATTTTTTTGTTATGAACTTTAGTTACGTCTTCGTTGCATAAAATTTATTGAAGGCGTCATTATAAATATGAAAACTTACTTTCATTTTACATATGCATATTCCATTTAAAAAAATCATGATTACAATAATTTTTCATGCAAGCCAACCAAATGCATCCTAAGTGAAAAAATTTGTGACATTTCCTTCTAAATCTAATCACAATTTTAAAAAGCCAAAATAATTGTTGCAATAAGATATATAAATTTGTATGCGTGAGAAGTGGGAGATATACATGTGTATGTATGAAAAAGTATGGGCATGTGTTAGAAGTGAGAGGTATATATATGTGGCTCTGTTTGTGTATATGTAAAAATATAAGGGGCATTTAAGTGTAATTGTCATAAAGTAAAATTGTGTATATATGAAAAAGTAATTAATTGTCCTAAAGTGAGGATTGCATGTGTGAGAAGTAAGAAGTATATATGTACATGTATAAAATAGATAAAGGTATATAATGTAATTATAAGGAAATTGAGTGGGGGGAGGTGCCCCCATTGGACCCTTCTTGCATCCGCCAATGCAAAGGACTGCATCTTTCACGGGTGCCTCGATGAGCTAGTGATGATCCTCGAACAAAGGAGGACCTCTGAGCATGTAGTTTTACTGGTGTTCTAGGATGTGGATCCATCCCAAGTTCAGAAGCCAACAACAAGGAGGATAGTAGAAGCATTTGTTGGGTACGAAAAGCAATTAGAGGCAAAAATGGATCCTAAACTGAAAACAAAGTTGATGGAAAAGATAAAATGCTGGAGATCAGAAGTTGCATATTTGATTGGAGTAGACTTGCAAAACCAAGTTGATAGGTACTTAAGTTTATCATTGTTCTCGATCATATTTATGTGTACATACATGTATATATACACACACATGTACATATACATAGATGTTTGTATATATAGTTATACATATACTTATACATACACATACACATATACATATACATACAATTACATGTTTGCGATATTTGTTTCTTCCCTTTTCTCTCTAGATCCAAATTCCAAAGACATAATAAGCAAAATTTTCTTTTAATCGCTATTATAGCATTCCGCATTTGTATAGTAAGAGCCATTTTTGAATCTTAAAAATGTATAAGGGATAAAGAATTGTAAGTATATGACTAAAACACACTTTGGTATTTTGTTTAAGCAAAATAGGTAACTATGAACATGAGTTCATATTATAGAAAAGTAAAAAAAAAGCCATCCATAATTTTCAACCTTCCACCCATCAATCAATCCACCTCTAACGCCCTTGTGGCTGGCCAACAAGTTGTCCCCTTCATCGTCATGGCTACCCTTACCCATGTACCATAGGGCCTACTCTCTCTCCCTCTCTCTCTCCCCCCCTCGCACTCATATTGTACACAAATGAACATACACACACATATATCACAGTTTGAAAGATTTGGTATGTATAGACATGCGTCACATATACACACATCAATATACATTGATTTTATGTTTGCCCTATGATCTGAAATCATACCCAAGTTGAAATATATACTAAATATAATAGATTATTTTATCTATATATATGTACTATATATTGATGAAAAACACAACAAACTTCGGGGGATCGTATTGCCTAGGTTGATTTTAAGGTTTTTATTAAAAATAATTTGAAGTTTGATAAATAGAATTAAAACTCTAAGTCTAATCAATTTTACTGTCGAAACATGTGTTGTGTTTTCTAGCAATTAAATAAATTAATCAATCACAAAAAGCAATCACACAACACCAAGAATTTACGAGGTATCCCTACTTGCGTAGGATTAATCCTCGGGACTAACCGACATTGCTTCACTATGATCAAAACGGAATTACAGACTCGATTGACTTACAAAAATTGTTTCCCCACAATTTACGCAACAGTCCCGTCAATTCCTTTAACGTAGAATCCAATCGCAGCTGGCTTAGCGTAGCGCTTCCTACTGTTCCGGCTTACCCGTCACCTCCTTCCACGCACTTGATCACAATCCTTCATCACCGTCTGCGATCTCCCTTATCGCGTTAGCCACTTCGCTCAACCCGTCTTCAATCGCAACCAAAGACACTTCCGCAAGACCCGTGAACGTTTGGAACCCTAGTTCTTAAAATTGAAGAACAATAGGATCTCCTATGGCATGTAAACAAAATCTAGATGGTGTTTCAAAACTCTCAAAAATTGATTCTAACGTTTGAATATTTTTTCTCTCTCAAAAAAACTCTCTAAAATTATGTATTTTTGACCCAAACTAATGATTATATTTATAAGAAAAATATAGAGTCAAAGTCCTAGGTTAAAAATATTAAAAAAGGAATTTTTGCGATAAAAAATCATGTCCAAAAAATTATGCGCCGGACCGGTCGAGTGCCAAAAATTATATCGGTCCGAAATTTGGAAAAGGCAATTCAATGGAAAATCACTTGTGCCGGACCAGTCCTATAATTTGTACCGGTCCGGTAACAAAATAATGCGCACCACTTTTTCCAATCAACTCCACGCGGCAGCACAAGGAATGGGCTAGGCCCATAAATGTGAAATAACTAAGAAAGATGGCAACACGTGGAGTCTTTCAAAAGAAAGGAAATTTTGACTTTTCAAAGATTTTACTTTTTCCTTTCTTATTTATTAAAATTATTTATTTTAATTAAATTAAAATCTTTTTCTTTTTACTTTATTTTGTTATATTAAATCCGTTTGGGCATCAATTCGACTCAAATTTTAGAGGCAACTTTATAGAAAATGTTAGACATGAAAAAAAATAAGTTTCCTCAAAAATTTGTGTCAACTAGGCTTTTTCAGATTACGACAAAACTCGATGAAAATACCAAAAAATAGATTTGACTCAAAAGTTTTTTAATTACGAATTTTAAGCTCAAACACCACCTATATTTTGAATCAAACCATATATTCAACTTACCTTAGGTCCTAAATTATATGTGATGAATCCGATAAGTTCAGTGAGCTTCCGTTAATTGTCGCGTCTTCAAATCTTCAATTTGACTCAAACAATTATAACGAAAAAAGTGTTTTTGGCATCGGAATCAAGCCAACTAAAAATATAAACCTAACATATATATGTACTATATATATATATTACACTTTTGTGTATTTAGACTGAGAGAGTGTGACGGGGTTAAGATAGGGTGATGATTTTTTTTCCTCTGTTTATCTTTACTTTTTCTATAATACAAATCCATGTTTATAGTTTACTAATATTAATTAATTAAAATAATAACCGGTAACTTATCATGTGCAGAGAACATGTGTCATATTTTGTTAAATTTTTAACATAACAGGGTTAAGTATTAACAAAGTATAAAATTAAGATGAAATTATGGACGGAGTTAGAGCGAGGAGTGAGATGAACCACTAATATAACTTCAGGGGAGATATTGCCAAAATTAGAACATTAGGGAAATCATTGAACATAGACACAAACTTCATTGTCTAATTTACTTTTGATTTTTTTTTAAAGTTTTTTTTTAAGGTGGATAGTGCATTTGCCACGAGTTATGAACTGAACTATTAAATAAATCACAAAGGTTTTTGCTTATGTTTCCAACTAGAGGCTAGAATTTATCCTCTTGTGTTTATCTTTTGATCTAACGGCTATAATTTTCTTTGGTAATTTAATTCATTATTATGACTACATATATATTTCATTATATAATTTCAAAGAGTTTCAAAGATATCCAAATCTATTCAATAAAGGAATTAAATGAATTTCTTAGTTTCGATAAACGAATTAGATATTTATTAGAAGAAAAAATATTTTCTAAGTAGTTAAGTGTGTGATATTTCACATGGGTTGCCAGGGTTCAATCACCTTTCCCCAAGAACCACCCAGATCTATCTCGCTTGTATAAAATAGATAAGTAAAAAATTATTTCTTTAAAAAAAATTATAATATAAATCATAGTAAAAGTAATTTTTCCAATTCTTATCTAATGAATTAGATTAATTAGGACAAATTTAATGTTTGTTTATTTATTTATAAGAGCATCTATGAGTTTTCGACACTTTAGTCCCTTGAAGTTTGCCCCAATTGTCACTTTTGTCCCTAAACTTCATTTTCCGATTTTCCACACCCTAATGTTTTCATAGCGCTTCAATTTAATCCTTCGCTCCACTTTCTGTCAATCAAGTGGACAGAACACTTTATGTTGGATGGGTATTTTGGTCCATCTTCGATTAAATTTTCCCTCCAAAATTAAAATATTTGCTCCTTATATTCCCTCCAAGCATTTCCATCTACAAAAACAAAGCAAGAGAGAGAGATTTTGAGCTTGTGGAGTTAATGGCGTGCTGATCCTCTCTCCTCCGTCCAATTCTATCGATTATGCTCGCCATTCTCCAATTGATAGGACCAAAGTATAGATTAATTTGTATTGCAATGAATCACACAATATATATATATATATATATGCAACCTCAACTCCAATGTTTGTTTCTCACAATTTTCCAGAATTTCAATTTGCTCTATTTTTCAACTCAATTTGGTTTTGAAATTCACCTAATTTCATCCATAGCAATTGGAAGTGTGTGCAAAAAGACACCCTTCCACCATAGAAGTAGAAAATTGCCTGTAAAAAAAGAAAAAGAAAAAAATGCAGACTCGAGAAAAGAAAAGGAGAAATGAAGGAAAATTTATAACAAAATTGGTAAAATTAAGGTGTGCATGGAAAAAAAAAGGAAAACTCAAAAATAAAACATAAATAAAAATGGAAAGGAAGGAAGAAATCCATCGAAAAATTGCCCTTAATCCCATGAACTCCATAGCTACTCGACCCATTGCCCGAATTGATATTCGGAATGGGTTCTTATTCAAATTGAGTTAAATCCCAAGAAAGTGTCTTCAAATTCCAGTTCATAATTCCTATAACTTTCTTCTTCCAATCTTCACCTCATTGTCCCTTTTTGATTAACCTCTCACTTTGAATTCTTTATATACAAGTGCATTAAATTAAAAGAAATGCAATACAAGTAACCCATTCAAGAATAACCCCTAATTTAGACAAATTCAAACCCAAGAATCCAAAAGAAAAATAAAATTGATAGCTCCAGTTCATAGAAATTTGTGCCGGAAAGCTTGAAAATGTGAAATTTCCAAGAAGTCAACCAAAGTGAATATAACCAGTAACTCTGAAGAATGGTACAAGTAAAAAGGGCAGGGACTCCAATAGCTTGGGCATGGAGACTTAGCTCTCTCTCTCTTGCTCAGTTTTTTGTTTATGGAAATGCTTAGAGGGAATATAAGGAGCAAACATATTAATTTTGGAGGGAAAGTTTAATGGAAGATGGACCAAAATACCCATCTAACATAACGTGCTCCGTTCACTTGATTGATGGAAAGTAAAGCAAATGACTAAATTGAAGCACTATGGAAACATTGGGGTGTGAAAAATCGAAAAATGAAGTTTAGGGACGAAAGTGACAATTGGGACAAATTTCAAGGGACTAAAGTGTCGAAAACTCAACATCTATTGTAAAATAATTTGTCTCAAACAATCTTTTACAAAATGACTTTTGTATAATATACACTCTCATTTTACACTGTCACGTCGGCTTTCTATCTCTCTCCAATTTGTTTAATAAAACTTTAAAATGTAATACCTTTTAATACAAATTATGAATATTAATAAAAACATGTATATTAGAAATGTACTTCTTAAAACCTATAAATCAAAAAAATATATTATAATATTATGTATAAAACATAATAAAAAAAATGACATCTACCATTGGAGTAATATTTTTGAGACTTCAACGTGTGTAAAAATGGTTTAATTGGCATAATATTTATATATCATCTTTTTCACAACTGTTGGATATACTTTTAAACTTATTAAATAAACTCATCTGATCTGTCCCACTTGATCTAAATATAATAATTTTTCATTTAAAAACCCTTATAATAATATAATTACAATATGTTAGATGGGTCGGGATGGGATAGATCGAGTTTAGGCTTATGAATATAGTAAAGGGAGGGGGGTTCAATTTTTTTTGAAACAAAAACTTATGCCAATTGGATTGGATTCTTTCTAATGGGCAACTAATGCTTGTTCTATTTCGCTATAAATATCGTACGGACTAGAGTTTCCCGAATAGGTCATGTTTGGGACCGATTTTTCTAAAACAAGTACAGGATGGGTTCCACAACAAAAATTCGAGACAAGTTCAGGTCAATTTCAGGTCTGCGTAAATTTAACCCCTTTGACCCGAACTGACCTAAATACACTAATTTTATAAAAAAGTATCCTTATAGTACCATATAATTACATGCGTCGGGATGGATCGAGGTTGAGCAGGTTGAGTTTGTCCTTATGCATATCAACGCAGCGTGGGTTTAGTTTTTTCGAAACAAACACTGCACAGGTTGCATCATGTACTTTCTAACTTGTTACATATGTTAAATTTTGCTACATATATCCAAAGGCATAAGATGTCTCCTTAAAGAGACGGTGTTGGAACAAGTTTTTAGGGTACGTACTATCAAATTTGGTCCGTACTGCCTTAGGCACGAACATATCTGGTACTGCGTAGACATAATTACTTCTCCACAAGTGTGGAGTATGGCTGATTACTATTTTCCATTACTTCAAAAATAACACAAATATGTCATCTCATCATAAAGAGACAACATGCAAACTCCCCAAATAGGCAAAATACCAAATATGGTAATTGAGCACATGTAGTTTGTTAGCGGACCTCATTAAGGTGAATATGATAATGAAGAATGTTTGCCTTAATATATAACTTTTGGTTTGGTTTTTTTTTTTAGCAGTACCATAAAAGGTACTGGAAAGCTTAATAGTCCTAGCCCCAAAAATGGAATTTAGTAGTTATACTAGTACACAATGGTGGATTACACTTAATAAAGAATTTTTAGTTTTGTTAGGAAGAATCCTACATCTACCTGTTAGCAACTTCATTCCACTACTGAAATAGTGAGACTTGTTAGAATAATACAGTCATGAATAGCAAGAGGCTTATTAGAATAACATAGTCATATACTTCCCATATTTTCTTTTGCATCCATGTTATCAAGAGCTCCCTTGTGGCTGGTCCCAAAAAGACAACGAAACTCTTAATCCAAGACCTCTCAAAAATCCATAAAGGACTTCTAATTTGAGACAAAGTATAAACTACCAAAGTCCCACTGTCTTCTGTTTGGTTGGAGTTTTTAAATTTTAAATTTTAAGTTGAGTTCTTTAAAACTGTTTTCAATTCAATTAGTATATGGTACACTATTTTCAAAAATATAATCTTTGTTTTGGATTCATTTCTTAATTTTTTTTGAAAATACAAAAGAAAAAAATATACAAAGATGATTCTGTTTACTTTAATGAAGTTTTTTTAAAATAGGGGAGCCAAATGCAAATTTTAAAAAAAATATAAAACACCCAAAATATTTAATGAAAACTCAACCAAACAATACCTTAATATCATGTCCCCGCAGTTCTTATATATCCTACCTTCATCCTGCTAGTACAACTACCATCAATAGGTAGCAATTTAAGCGGATTAGCATCACTGCTGCTTTACACAAGGTGTTTGAAAAGAAAAATGACTGAACCATATATACAATTTAAGTACCGAGTCGGGGTGTTGTGGAGAACCCGAAAATCAAATGGCCGAACCGTTCAGATTCTTACCGATTCGTAAAAAACCGAACCCAAAAAAATTTGAAACCGAATATGTTTATTTCGGGTTTGGGGCATGGCATTGTAAAACTGAACAGAATTAAACTGAATTATTTAATGAGTGACTAGAAAATGATATTACTTCATTATTTATAATTTTATATTCCTAGAATTTACAAAGTCTAGTGAGAAATCAACTCTTTGGGCTATCATGAATATTGAAACTATATTATAATTATAAAAGTTAATATTATAATTGGTGGTGGGTACTACAATCTCCCTTTTGCTTTATTTCCTTTTGATTTTTTTTCTTTTCCTTTTTAATGGATTGGTTAGGGATAAAATGGGTAAATTGGTGGGTCAAAAATTAAATGAGCTAAGGGTTGACCACGTTGACTAAAGAAATTCATCCAATTGGTACGCAAAGTCATATTATGGTAAACTTTAGCATCCAAGATCTAATTAGCAAGAACAAACAACACCCAAAGTCTGAACACCATTATTTTTATTACATATTTTTAACGGAGTGTATTATGTATGTTATACTCTTATGGCATATTTGTTGCGTGGGATAAAAAGTAGGATAAGATAAATTTATCTTGTCCAGCATTTGGTGTCATGGTGGGTAGGATAAATTTATCATATCTTCCATTTGGTGCTAAGGATAAATTTGTCTTATCTTGCGTTTGGTGCAAAGAGCGACATGATAAATTTATCATATCCTACGTTTGATAAATGGCCGGATAAGAAAGCATTCGAGATAAAACTATCCCACTTATCCCTTTATCCTACAAAATGTCGAATAAATCTGTGCCACTTTAGGGCATCGTTTGGCGCGCCGAATAAAAATGTAGGATAGGATAAAGTCGGATAGGATAACGGCCTGGATTAGTCGGATGTGAATTTTCTGGGATATGATAGGATAAAAATCATTTGAATAAGGATTATGCCATATACAAATAAGAATTAGTTGGACAAAGAATAAATAAACTTTGTGTTTGGAGAAGTTCTGAATTAAAAGTTTGGATATGATACAATAAACTACTACAATTTTTTAGAATAGATGAATATTAGTACTTTTTGTCCAATTTTTGCATTAAAACATATTTGAGTTGATTACTTTGTGTTAGAAATATTGTGATATTTTGATATATTGAAAACAAATTTAAAGTGTGAATAGCAGTGCCTTTATTTTGAATTACGAATGTTTTGCCTTAGAAATATTTGAGTTGGTTGGTGTATATAAGAATCCCTATTGAGTAATGTAATTTTTATTTTATTTTAAAAATATCAAATTAAGTTTAATAATTTTATTTATTTTAAAATAAATAGAATTGTTAATAACATGTGGTAAATGAATATCATGAAGATTTTTATTGGTCATAAGGGACACACACATATATATACATACATATTTCTTTTTTTGTTTTATCCAACAAAGAGGGTGATGAAATAATACCAGGTTTGAGATAGTATTATTTTACCCGGTATTTCATAGGATAAGGGGATAAATGGGATGGTATTATCCGTTATGCTATCATGTCCTGATGACCCTGGCTTTAAAAGAGATCTTGAGAAGATAGATAAATTTGTTGAGGAGGCTGGCCCCCTACTAAAGAGATATTTGGTATATCTAGATAACCCTGACTTTGGAGGTGATTCTCAAAAGGATGACCCTGACTCTGGAAGTGATCCGAATGACCCCTTATATGGAAGTGATTCGGATGACTCAGTTAACAGCCGAACGCTCTACCACTAAGTTATGGGGAATAACGAGAGATCAACTCTTGATAAATGTATAATATTGTCATTCATACACTTATTTTCGGAGTTATTTGACGCGTTTATCTCTCTAAAACTACTCGGTTTCCCAACTTATATCACAATTAATCTCGTAACACTTTTATATTTAACATTACTTGGAAAGACACATTTTGTTTTATTTTGGTGTCTTTTAAATCTCAAGAAATATTGTATTTATACAAAAGTGTATTTATCCGTGTAACAAAAGGCATCTTAAGATAGTGAAATTTTCCATGGGACAAAAGGCATCCAAGATAATGAATTTATCCATGAAAAAAAGGCATTTTTTTTTATTTTGGTTCTTAATGGAGAGATGGGAGGTAGATAACACAACACTTCTATTTATAATCTTCATTGTTGTATTAGATGGATATCTTTTATTACTTCTCATCTCTCAATTTATAGAGAGTTTGTAATAGTTTTTAGAGAGGGAAAATGGAGTTCACTTCCATAATTCTTGTTTCTACATTTATTATGGAGTAAATTTCTGTTGTGATAAATTTTAATACTCGCAAGTGCACGAATCAATATATAGTATAGCTAAGGCAAGTGCGAAGTCGAACCCACAAGGACTCAAACAATATATTTTATAATTACCTTGTTAATTTTTCACTAAATTCCTAATCTAGCTAAGAAAGTTTATGATAATAGAACAAATTAAATAAAATAACATAAAACAAGTAAACTAAAGTAATAGAACTAAATTAAATAATATAAAGCAAGATAATAAAATTAATGAATTAATTGACTAGGGTTTTGGAATCATATATTTAATATCATCTTCTTAAATATTTATGCGCATAAACTCTACTCTTATCTCGCACTAATTTGGTCTCTCGACTTTATTAGATGCGGAAAATAAAATCATTCAAGTGTAATTAATTTATAAAATCCAATTGTAATTCTTCCACAACCAAACTTATATATAAAGTCAAAACACTCACTATATCCATCAAAACATACTCTACATCCGCTCTTAACAAATCATAAGGTGAATCCAACAAAAATAATGAGAATGCAACTTTATTTTTAATCAATTAAAATAGGCATCCAATAGGAAGAAATATATTTAACATTAAAGCATTAAATTGATAGAGTTAATTGGCATGAACATACACAACGGAATCAATTAAATATATTCATCCTAACCCTAGCACAAATTTAAGCTAGCATGTATAAAATTAAATAACAAATAAAATTGAAAGAAAACTTACTTGACATGTGAATTAATTGAATACATAATCCTCAATCTTCAAAATCTCCAATTAAAGTAAAACGAAATAAAATAAAACACAAGAAATTGGAAAAAAAAAAAGAGAAGGTGTTCGACAAGCACTGTGCACGACTGTCTCTCCATGATTGCCTTGGCTGCTTGTATTTATAATTGAGAGATGGTAATGGTTGCTAGGCTTTAAGGCATCATTCTAATGGGCTTGGCCCATTTTTGGCTATCTTGTAATTTTTTTTGCTATAAGGTTGCAACATTGTGGCCCAAATGGTGGCTGGTGAATGGGCTTGGATTAACAATATTTAGATTGAGCCCACTTCATTGAATTTTCATCCTAGTAAATTGCAGAATTTTGCGTTCTAATTTCGGACCCCGAGACGGTGGAATTTGGAAAAGTGCTGAACTGTAAAGTTGTAACTCTCAAAATTTTATTCAAATTAGGCTCAAGAATTTCAAGATTTGGAATTCCAAGTAAAAAGTTATGCATCTAGAAGTATTAACCAACTTTATGTGCTTTATTTGCTTGAATTTCAATTTTTTTTCTAATTCTTTTCTAACACCTAAAAAAACACTAAAAATATAAGAATTAGTCATAACATACGCTTTCTAAATTATAAATTAGCAAGATAAATTATACCAATTTCTTGGCATATCAATTTCTTTGTTAAGGCTTAAAGATGAAATTTGCAATGCATTAGTTATGTAAGTTTAATTCTCATTCCATTGTTAGTATTGTTAAATACTTATTGAATCATTCATCTTCTCCATTTAATCAACCATTGTATACATAGATCTCAAACATTAATGAAGAGATGATACACTTGTGTATTTCTTACTAGCTTATGTCCATTCCTTTTAGGAATGAGATATTTTTCATTGCCAATTAAACATGATTAGTCTTTGAATATTCATGGAAACATCATAAATTTGATATTCCAATCATTAACTACTTTAATGATATGTTGAGTGCTTTCTACACTTTATGTGATTTTGAGACTCATAATTTTCTTAGTTAAAGTGTTGCTAAAGAGGACTTTTAAGTTTATGTCACAAAAAAACTTCACTAATCATTCTAAGGATTCAATTTGTATTTAACAAATATTTCTGAATCGGATGTTTAACTTCCACCTAGACCTCCCAATCTCAGACAAATGAAATGTTATGATTTATTGAATTAAACTTTTTGTAGTTGACCATTTTCATAATTAAGTCAATTACCTAGGGGAAACTAACAATGAGTTCTCAAATGCCTAATTTAAATTTAAGCCTTTTGTTTTGGTGTATCTCAAGTTTGTATCTTGGTTGAACATTATATAGGAATGGGTTACACTTGCTTCACACCCTTTGTTACAAGATAAAAAGGAGAGATACACTTGTGTTGAGTTTTGCTTATAACCTTTCTTTATATGGCATTTATATGAGAATGGGTTACTTTTGCTTCACACCCGTTTGCTTAGAAAAAGTTTAAAATACTCAACACTTAGAAATTTCATTAAGAACTTTAAATGAGATTGATTCTACATATCTTTGCAAAGCAAATGAATTCTATAATTCCTTAACCTTTTCTCATCACTTGATACATCACTTTAATTTTTATTGTAAGATTTTAAAATCAACCAATCAAATTCTCTTAACTTGGATTCGTAATCACTACATCGTCTTTCTGATTATCCTTGTTGTTCGACACTTGGACTTACCAAGTATTATAACTTGACAACTTACACTTAGGTACCTAAGCGCGGGAGTATTTTCGCCACGTCAACTATATTTCATTATATCATAATCTAATCCATTTAATACCTGTTTGGTGTATTTAATATCGATTAGGACTTGAGACAAAAAGAAATCGCATAATAGAATAGCATAATATTAAGAATGAAAATGAATATTTGTCAAATGGTGATGCCAAATGTGAGATATGATAAATATATCATATCTCTCAAAATACCAAACAATGGATAGGATAAACTTATCATATTCGCTTCAACACCAAACACTGAAAAGGATAAAATTATCCCAGCTCACCTTTTATCCCACCCTCCAAATATACCCTAGAGGTGTTATTATTTTATCATGTGCTTTGTATGTGTGCATATATATGAGTTGCTTCTGATTCGATTTTTTTATTTGAGTCCCTTTTAGTTTGATGTTTGTTCGCATCCTTTATGTAATTAAATTGCTGAACTTACTTTTTCAACCATTGAATTTAACAAAATTCACATTCCGCATGATATATTATAATAATGTTTACTTTAAAATAAATAAAAATTTACTAAATTTTATTTGATTCATAAAATAAAAATGAAATTATCAAAATTGATTTTATGCTGTCAAAACAAATGATTTTTATGAAAAGTAATTAGGTCAAAAAATTTCAAATGCAAAAAAAAGATTCTCTTATCAATTTTTTTTAAAAAAAGTACTATTAATAACACTGTTTTTCAAATATAAAAAATATCACAAAAGTAATCAGCTCTAATATTATGTAATGCAAAATAATATTATTCAAAAAAAGGGAAGGCTATTTATATACTCCACAATTTGTTTTAATCGTATTGAAAATGTCACAAAATATAGTAAAAGTGTTATTAAAGATGGTGTTTGAATGCCATGATACTTAATTGGAGTACTAAAGTCGCACACTTAAAAAAATGAACAAAAAGTAAAAATATTTGTCAATCCTCAAAGAGCAAAGGAAAACAAAAGCCCTTAAACTATGTCCTAAGTTTCAATTAAGCCCCTAAACTCAATTTTGTGTCAATTGAGCCCTTAAAGTAATCCAATTGAATACCAATAGCCCTTACGTTCAAATCTCTAGTTAAATCAAACGGATTGAAGGGATTTTTTTGTCACTTATACATGTGTGTGTGTATATATATGAACCCATATATATATATATATATATATTTATAAATGTATTATTGAAACAAAAGTTATTTAATTAATACACTTATATTTGAGCCATCTATGTATATATTTATATATGTGTATACATGTACATATATAAATCTCTTATATGAGGTTTTTTAAGTTAGGGTTTTTGTGATGTGGACAAAAAAAAATGAGGATGGAAGAAGTAAGATGACGGAGGATGGAAGAATTGGCTTGACATTTTAACAAATAAATTATGTTTCCGTAGCACTTCAATAGCAATCTTTAAGTTTTTCATATGTTCTTCCGAATTATTTTTCTTGTTTCTCTTCATCTTTCTTCATCTTATTTGATTCCCTTTTTTCTTTCAATTAACTTGGTTAGTGACCAAAAAGCCTTCCAATCCATTTGATTTAATGAATAATTTGGACGGAAGGGCCGTTAGTGTTCAATTTGAATAATTTAAGGGTTCAATTTACACAAAATTGAGTTCAGGGGCTAAATTAAAACTTATAATATAGTTTGAGGGCTTCTGGTATCATTTACTCATTCTCAAAAGTTGCACTGTTTTATTGTATCTTATCTAGATTTGTGAGCTGGGACGGTACCAAACACTAACTTTATTTAATTTTTATCTGACTTGGTCCTATCCTATCACATCATGTATAATTATTATCTGACTAATTCATTTCCCATCCAATCCCACTTAATTTTTATTCGATTAATACGGGCTCTTATCCTATCTTATCCTTTCCGGTCCTTTTCTTATCATATCATACATCTTTATCTGGTGCACTAAACTCAACCTTATGTTTGACGTGCGATATTAGATAGCCGGATAATATTATTTAATCTTATCCAGATAAGATAAAATAATCCCATCTCTAAGGTGGGATACATTAATCCCTCTCTCGGTGAGATAAAAAGCTTTGTGGGATAAAGGATAAAATTATCTTATCCTACTCTCTTATCCTACACTCGTCAAATGCTACCATAAAGTAGAATGGACAATGCAATGTATACCAGTAAAAATATGCAACAAAAATACATTTAAAGTATAGCATGTAATGAACTTTTTTTAAAAAAAATAAAATAATTTAACGTTATTTATGTTATTAAATTTGCACCACTAATTTTAAAATAAATGGCTCGGATAACTTTTACTTGAACCATATGTGCATAAGTTCTATTAAAAATGCATGCTAAATGGCAAAATTTAGCTGATTAATGTTTCAAATTCTACATCAATAATAACTAAAAACACCCTCAGACGATATACATAATATTGTCCTAGAGTGAAACGATATCATGTAAATCATCCCACATATGCACAAGGAATGATTTACTTTCTATCATCCCAATGACACGATGAACAATCCATGGTCTTTGTGGGCTAATGGTCATCTCCAATGGCCAGTTTACTTGCTCCCTACATTCATGTGCATCTCTAGTGTTGTGGAAAGACTATTGTATTTGTTCGAAGTGGCTTGCAGTGGATGCTAGTAGGCTACTTACTACGCTTGAATGAAGCTTCAAGCGTAGCTCCGAGGCTTCTCCTATACCTCGTTTATATGGAGGAGAAGGTGAATTGTTGACCAATCCAGTAACTAACACATTATTTTATTTTATGTATTCTTTGTGCATTTATCATTATGGATCTCATTGATCCATAATTGGTATAGACATAGAATCCATGGCCCGTCTTGGTTGCAATGTTTTACACTTACATTATGCGGTTAAAACGAAAATAGATTGTATAGATCCTTCTAGTAAGAGAATATTTAATAATAAAAATGCTTTGAGAAAGAGGTTGGCTGAGAATTTAGTAAAGGCTAGATGTTTGACATCCTCCTCATCCCTTTGAGCTAGCTTTTGAATGTATTATTAAACTGTACTCCACTACTCATTTGAGGTCGGTTTGTGACTACCTTTCTCTTCCCAAAGCTTTGCTGGCTAAATCTCATGTGGTTTTGGCCTCTACCTTGTCGTGGTTTTGGACAACATCTAAAATGAAATTTTTGAGGTTCTCATCGAATTTATGTTGAGGTACTGATTGCTGATCAACCTCTTCTGGAGGTATCCGAACTTTGTTTTGTCCGTTTGGGCCAATCTGTAGAAAAGCACTATTTCTCTGAGAATCTTATTTTTGAGGTTGAATGCCCTGGTTGTTAGCATGTATTGGCTACTTTTCGAGGTTGTCCCCGTGCACTTCCTTCTCTTTTTGGGTATGTGGGGGGTAGGTCTTTGTTGGTTTTGTTTTGGCCCATAGGGGAGTGACTAGTGAAGGATTCATAGTCTTCTTAATTAGAAAAACTAGCTAGGAAAGGCTTGGCTAGGTCTAAAACAGTTTCTCGAAGCCGTTGTTTTCCTCTAAGAGGAGCTTAACCAGTTCTTTATCATGACCCTGGGTGATTCTGTGGGAATGGGATGGTCGGGTTGGCGCCCTACGCTTGGAGGGGCCATCATCTCAGACTCTGGTGGTGGCTCGGTAGTGGGGCGGTCATTTGGATCTTTGTCTTTCTTAGGTAAATCACGGTATGAGGTATTTAGGACAGTTATATCTTTGGACTTATATGAATCAGTATTTCAATTTTCAACCACATTTGGAGAGATGGGATCATAATCATCGTGACGAGACATTACTGGTTGGGTTAGGTTAAAAAAATATGTTGAGGATAGGATTTGTGGTTTAAAAGATGGACTTTCCTAACGTAGTGAGAAACTTTCGTTTCCCATAGACGGCCCAGTGGTAAGGTTAGCAAATTTTTTCAGAAATGTTGCTCATATGCAAATTTATGGATTAGCATAAGAAAAAAGAACTAGTAGGAAGAACACATAGATTTTTAACAAGGGTGGTTCTCCTAGCCAATGAATAGTAGGTTTGATTTACGTCCACCTTTCGATGAAATTGGCGAAGATTTTATTGATAATGATTACAAGTTGGTAAAGGGTAATATAATTCTTTTGACTGATTTCTCTTCATCTCAAATGGTATGGGCTAGTTTATTTTATAGATCCAAGGAAATGTGATAAACCCCACTTTCCATGTTTAGAGGGAATGGAGCGAAATGTCGGGGTTTATTGGGAAATGGGAGATTGGTAATTAGTCGTTGGGCGTATTGGCCACGCTTCCACTTTGTTGCCGCCACGTGCCAGGCTTCAACTGGCTCTTTACACATTCTACAGTGAGCTCGGACGAATATTGGGAGGCCGGTTCTCATTTAGTATAGGAGAGGGAAAATAGATTTAAGAAAATAATTTTCTTTATTTTGTTATTTCTATTTATAATTTTATCGGTGTTTATTATATGAGTTATATTCTTATGCTATGTTTGGCACACTGGATAGAAGGTAGGATATGATAAAATTATCATATCCAATGTTTGGTGTCACAGAGATAGTATAAATTTAAGGTGCTATTAGTTACACCCTCCAAATGTCACAAACACTCTCTTGGAAAAAAATTAACTAAAAACACATTTTAACACCCCCTTATTTATCACAAACACCCCTCCATTGCATGATGTTAAGCGAGTACATAGTAATACACTATTCCCATTTAAGCCAAGTTTGTGTCAGTGCACTCACATCACATTAGGTGGACCTTATTTGAAAAACATTACAAAACTACATTGGTTGATATTAGGCGAGTTTTTACCAACAAACTCTCCCCATATGGGCCGAGTGTATATTATTTCACTCACCTCTCATTAGGTAAGCCTTAGGGGCGTTAATGATAACAAATTTAGCTTTGGGGGGGGGGGTTGTGACCGGGGAGTGTTTGTGACAAATATGGTGGGTGTAAATAACACTGCCCTAAATTTATCATATCTTGTTTTTGGTGTCAAGGATACACTTTTCCCCATATCCCACAAAATGTCGGATAAATCTATACTACCTTAGGATAAAAAACTAGGATATAATAAAGGCGGATAGGATAACATGTCAAATAAATTGGATGTGAATTATGTAGGATATGATAGGATAAAAATCATTCGGATAGCAATTATGCTGAATAATATTTGATAATAACCAGTCTTATAAGGAATAAATAAACTTTGTGTTTGGTGTAGTTCCAGATTAGAAGTTTGGATACGATACAACAAACTACTACAATTTTTTAGAATAGATGAATATTAGTACTTTTTAACTAATTTTTGCATTAAAAAATATGAGTGATGTTATTTATAACCCCCATATTTGTCACAAATAACGATATTGTCATAAACAATCCCAATGGTAATTTTATTATATGGATGGGCTTAGTTTGGCTCCCAAACTGAATTGCTATATACCGAACCGAATTGAGATCTTTGGTATGACGAAAATAGAAACCGATCTCGAATCGAATATAAATCGAGAACTGATTTTTTGGTAATTGAAATTACGGTTCAGTATATGATTTGGTTTGATAAATTCGAAATTACCAAAAAACAAACAAACAAAAAAAAGTTGTTCCACAAAGCAACTGCACTATATATTATAATACTTCCATCAATCTCATAATCCATATGCCAAAAACAAAGTTCAAAAACATAAAAAAAAAAAACATTTGCTTGCACCTATGCACAGTGAGTTCCTATGTACATATATATACATATAATATATACATATGAACTCAAACAAGCTTATAAATAAGGACATACCTGGCAGATATTAGAGCAAAGTGGCTAACTCGGGTTCCTTGTTGAGAATTGTGAGAGAGAAACAAAGAGTGGAGGCAGAACCAGTTGTGGTGGTGGAGGTGAAAGTGAAAAACTAGAGCTAGAGTTTGAGACATTGAGAATTAAGAGGAGTGGGTGAGAGGTGAGACTATGAAAGTGAGAAGTGACTTTGATTTAAGTCTATGTTGTCTAACACTCTTAACTACTATTTTAGTATTTTTACATATTAAAAAAAAATCATTTCGGTTCGATTAAAATTGAACTAACTGAGTTCATTAACCGGTACCATACCGGTTTAGTGTCAGTTCCTGCATTTCGATTCCTAGTTTTCACAAGTTCGGTTCAGTCTTTTTTTCCCTTCAATTCAAGTTTTTTGGGTTCAGTTTCAATTTTTCAGTAAAAAATGCTAGCCCTACTTTATAATCACTAACACCCTTAAGGCGCCTAATAAGACATAAGTGCAGTCATATACACTCGGCCCACATGGGAAGAGTTTGTTAGTAAGAACTCGCCTAACATCAAATAATGGAGTGCTGGAATGTTTTTCAAATAAAGTTCGCCTAATGAAAGGCAAGTGCACTCATATAAACTTGGCTCAAATGGAGAGTGTGTTGTTAAGCATTAGCTTAACATCAGGCAATGGAGCGGGGTATTTGTGATAAATAAGGGGGTTGTTAAAATGTGTTTTCAGTTAAATTATAGATGGGATGTTTGTGACACATTTAAGGGGTGTAAATAACAGCGCCCAAAAAAATTTGATCTGATTACTTTGTAATACTGTTTTAAATTGCTTATGCAATTACGCAATCTTGCACACGAAGTTGATTTTTTCACCTATTACGAAATGTTGCTATATATTTGTTGCGCAACACACAAATTGCATGCACAATTGATAACGTGTCACGCAATGTTACTTGTTTTGTGCGAAAAATAAGCGAAATACATAATTTTATACGCGATTTAGGTAAAGAAGAAGAAGACATAAAGTAGCCTCCGATTAAAAAGAAAGTAGTGTTTGGACTTGGACATGATGTCTGTCTTCGAAATATGATATTTCCGATAAGATTCGACATTCAAAAAATTAGAAATTGAACTACACAAGATCAGCTGCAAATTGGTGAAATTGAACACCATATATTGAATTAGGAAAAGGGCAGCCAATGATTGTACGAACTTGTGGATAATTTTATTGCCGTAGAATGTCAAATGAGAGCTACTTTGAATGAATTTATAATTTTTCTTCGTATTTTATTAAGTTATATATATACACACACACATATATATATATATATATTAATTAAAAAAAAAGGAAAGAAAGAAAGAGAAGAAGCAATGTTAAAATTGCTTACGCAAAACACGATACATACTCATACAGAAATTTCAATTATTTTTTCAATATTTGATCTTAGAATTATGAATTTAAAATTAATTACATAGAATTAAGGAACTATTTAATAAATCATGTTGTCATTAAATTTCTAAGAACATTCAAACAGTGACTCAGCTTTTAAAATGAAAATTAATTTTATTTTATTAAAGTTTCCTAATTATAATTATGTCATTAATTATTTAATTATGAATATTTGCTTTCATCAGTAGTTTAGATTATGCTAAAACTAATTTATAAAAAATATATCTTTTTAAAATGAAAGTCTTATGGTATCATGGTATTATTTTGAAATATATGAAAAATACTATGAAATTCACATGTGAGTTTCTAACTTTAATCTTGAAAATATTATTATCCAAAAAGGAACTCATACTGAATTATATTTTTTAAAATGTTTTAACAAAAAAGGGATAATTATTTTATATTATAAATTTCTAAAGCATCTAGACGAAGAATATACTATATTAATATAAACATTGATTTTGACATAGACCCTTATAAGCTAAGTAATTTAGCTTAATATGAAATATATCTTATCTTACATTATTCAAGCCTCAAAAATCATTTTCACCTTTGGTCAAGTATTGGACCATAATGTAAGGTGTTTTTTCCTACTTGAAGTGCCTCTCTCTCTCTCTCCTTTTTATTTATTTATTTATTATTATTTTTTTAAATCCAGGAAGGCAACTGCCCCCAAAATATATTGATATTCAAAACCATAGATACATCACTTTGAGCAATTTTACAAGCCTACCATCTCTTATATCTAAATACTAGGAAGACCTTCAGAACCTTTGGCATTTCGGCAGCACATTCCAAACCACACTTCCTCTGCTGAGTACAACCCCAATTTGCAAGGAAATCAGCTCCTTTATTACTTTCCCTATGTGCATGCATCTAGCACCCATCCATCTTACTCAATATTTGTTTAATTTCTCTAATCTCATAAGCCATACTCCAAGCAGTTTCCACTTTACTCTGCAGTATCTGGATCAAAATCATTGAATCTGCCTCCACATCTACTTGAACATATCCATCACCCAACATTTGGATAGCTCCTGCAACGATGCCCTTGCTTCTACCACCATATTTGTTTGCTTGTCATAAAAATCTGCAATATCCCAAACCACAATATCCTCATGAGTTCTAAGGACTGCCCCCTCCCCTCAAGGGCCATGATTACCTCTAGAGCACCCATCAGAGTTCAATTTGAGTCTTCCCCCTGCTCAAACCGATCCATTTAGTTGCAATTACTTTAAGTAGTTTAATGTGCTCCATATGAACACCCCAACTTCTCAACAACCTCACATCCTTATCAACTGCCTTAGTAGCAACAGAAGAATCATTAAACACAGCCGCAACAGCAGATTTCACATTTCTAATCATCTGTACTTCAGAAATTTTCATTCCTCCTAAATTTCCACTATTTCTATATTTCCATAATTCCCAGCTGATGCATGCTGGAATAAAAGAAAGCAGAGTTTTGTAGCAAGGGGACCTAATTTTCGATAACCACAACTCATTTACCTTCAGTTTCAGAAGTGAGGTACTGTTTTTCTTTTTCCTTTTTAATCCCCATTTTTATCTTCAAAATAAACCCACATTGCTATAATTTTACCACTATTGATAAACACATGCTCATTAGATTCAGATGATGGCCTATCACAACAGTTACACTGGGAGGCCAACTGGATGCCTCTAGCTTGCAGTACATCATATATCTAATGGAATTCTCCCTTTAAGAGCCTCCCTTTTGACTCTACACAGATCCCAAGCTGTTCTCAAAGTAAACTTCAGATTTTGAGAAGCTGATCAAATACATTGATCATCAATACCCCCCAACTTACCAGCCATATGTCTGATTTCTTGTACGAATTTCTGCTCTAACTGATTTTCACACACTTGAAGGAAATCAGTTGATTGAAAAGCTTCCTGAACTGTCACATATTTCAGTTGATCTGGAGGAACAAATAAATTTGCTAGCCTCTGGCTGCCACACCATTTATCCAACCAAAAACTCATACCTCCTGACCCTGTTAGAAAATTAGGGCAGTAATCATGCATCGCATACACTAATTTACGCACTAATCATTGAATCCTATGATCTATGCAGTTCAATAAAATCGACAGATGACATACCTTAATCGAGATTTGATGTCAATGAAACGAACAGGATGGATCTGATCCTTCTGTTGTTGTCGTCCTTAGCGTAGAAAACACGACGCCTCTACGGTATGCACACACGAACGAGATGAGATCTTGCTTGGTGTACTAGCGCCCTCTAGGGTTCTCTCTGCTATTTCGAATTTTCTTGCCTCTCTCAATTTCGTTGACGGCCAAGAAGAACAAAGGTTCCCTTTTATAAGGGAACCCTAGTGAGAACCCTAAGCAACAAACGAACTGGGCCCAAGTCCAACTTGGCCCGTTTTAATTCGTTTTGATCCAACTCGTTTTGGTGTGCGACCCTGTAGGTTTTACACTCTTTGGCCGTACAATTAAAACCCGTTTTATTATACGAACAGTAAGCGGTTTCTAGTAAAACATTACTATTATCCAAAGGGTATAAAGGTCAAAAACGACACAACCTTAAATTGATATTTCACACATTAACTCCTTTTGTCAATCGATATCTAGATTGAACACAAGACTAGGCAAGTGTCATTCTTGTATAGTTCAATCTTTATTTCTTGATCTCTAAGTATAATTAATCCAAAACAAATGACATCTCATTTGTGCATGGCCATGCAAATATTAATTACACTTATCAAGGGGCCCAACGATATCTCTCTCAATATATGAGAGTGACAAATCCCATCTTGATCAACCACATACCTCTACATAGTTCATAGTATGCTCGGTCATCATCTTTATAATTACTCGGTCAAGAGCAACGTTTGATAATGCCTGACATGCTAATCCCTATGTTGGTAACCATGGCGATCTCAGGTCTGAGGATAATACGATATCACAAATGGGGAACATCACTGATGACATTATGTAACACTCCTCGCAGTGTCCCCAAAGCGGGTCAGTCCAATACTTTGTTCCCTAACAAGTATCAGTATGTTCAGCTTGATATCTCCATATCCATGACTTGTGGAACATAGCCATCAGCTGACCCATACTCTAATCATTATATCTATGTGATCCTAGGTTATTGATACATGATTAGGGGCATCTAAACAATATTATTATTACATTACTAGCATCCCACAATCTAGTCACGTACTTGATGAACTAGTATTAATAAATATTATTTACAAGAGATTATAAAGTAAAATAAATAAACTTTATTAATAACAATAAGCATAAGATATCCAAGTACAAATCATAATCTATGAATAGTCCTAGGACATATCTCTTTCAGTCTCCCACTTGTACTAGGACCATTCATTCATAAAACGAATGCCTAATGCACTAAAATGACGATCATGTTTAGTTTGAGAAAGTGGCTTAGTCAAAGGATCAGCTACATTCTCGTCTGTGGGAACCTTGCATATCTTCACATCACCATTACTGATAAACTCACGAATGAGGTGATAACGTCTCTGAATATGTTTGGATTTTTGGTGCGACCTTGGCTCTTTAGCCTGAGCAATAGCTCCATTGTTGTCACAATACAAATCCACTGGATTGGTGCTACTAGGAATGACACCAAGTTCAGTGATAAACTTCTTTATCCATACTGCTTCCTTTGCTGCTTCTGAAGCAGCAACATATTCAGCTTCTGTTGTAGAATCAGCAACTGTGGCTTGCTTAGAACTCTTCCAACTCACAGCTCCACCATTGAGACAAAACACAAAACCGGATTGTGATCTGAAATCATCCTTATCTGATTGAAAACCAGAATCCGTGTACCCATTTACAACCAACTCTTCTTCCCCACCATAAATCAAGAATATATCCCTAGTTCTTCTTAAGTACTTGAGGATATTCTTGACAGCGGTCCAGTGACTCTCACCTGGATCTGACTGGTATCTGCTAGTCACGCTCAATGAGCATGCTACATCGGGACGAGTACACAACATAGCGTACATGATAGAACCTATAGCCGAAGCATACGGGATTCTACTCATGCGATCTCGCTCATCTTGTGTCTGAGGACACTGAGTCTTGCTTAGTGTTGTGCCATGTGTCATTGGCAAGAACCCTCTTTTAGAGTCTTGCATGTTGAACTTACGTAAAACTTTGTCAAGGTAATTACTTTGACTCAGTCCTATTAGTTTTCTTGATCTATCTCTATAGATCTTGATCCCTAATATGTAGGCTGCCTCGCCCAAATCTTTCATTGAGAAACATTTTCCAAGCCAGGTCTTGACAGACTCAAGCATAGGAATATCATTCCCAATGAGTAGTATGTCATCTACATACAATACCAGAAAGACTATCGCGCTCCCACTAGTTTTCTTGTATACACAAGGTTCTTCTTCGTTCTTTCTAAAATCAAACTTTTTGATAGTTTCATCGAAACGAAGATTCCAGCTCCGAGATGCTTGCTTAAGACCATATATGGATCTCTTAAGCTTGCATACCTTGTTAGCATTTCTTGGATCGACAAAACCTTCAGGTTGTGTCATGTACACATCCTCTTCTAGGTATCCATTAAGGAAAGCAGTTTTGACATCCATTTGCCATATTTCATAGTCATAATATGCGGCAATGCTTAAAAGGATCCGGATTGATTTAAACATGGCAACTGGCGAAAAGGATTCATCATAGTCAATACCATGGATTTGTCGATATCCTTTTGCAACCAATCGAGCTTTATAGACATCGATCTTGCCATCTTTATCAATCTTGATTTTGAAAACCCATTTGCAACCTATGGCTCTACAGCCATTTGGCATGTCAACCAAGTCCCATACTTGATTGTCATCCATGGATTTCATTTCGGATTTCATGGCTTCTAGCCATTTCTCGGAACTAGAGCTCTCCATTGCTTCTTTGAAAGTCGAGGGCTCATTGTTGTCTAACAACACTATGTCTTGCTCATCTGAGACGAAAAGTGATAATCTCTCAGGTTCGCGACGTGGCCTACTTGACCTTCGTAAGACTGTAACTTCTTCAGGAGTTTCTGCAACTATTTGCATACTTTGTTGAGGCTCTTCATTAAGATTACTATCATCTCGAATTTCTTCTAGATGTATAGTGCTCCCACTGTTTTCTTTGGAAAGAAACTCTCTTTCTAAGAAAACTCCATTCCGAGCTACAAACACTTTGTTCTCGGTTGGATTATAAAAATAATATCCTTTTGTTTCCTTAGGATATCCTACGAAGAAGCATTTATCAGATTTGGGTTCCAATTTAGTTGTGATTAGTCGTCTGACGAAAACGTCACAACCCCAAATCTTTAGAAAAGACAGACTTGGAACCTTTCCAGTCCATAACTCGTAAGGTGTCTTTTCTACAGCCTTAGATGGAGATCTATTTAGTGTGAACGCTGCGGTTTCAAGAGCATATCCCCAAAATGATATTGGAAGAGATGTCTGACTCATCATTGATCGAACCATGTCTAACAGTGTTCGGTTTCTCCTTTCAGATACACCATTCCATTGTGGTGTTCCTGGTGGAGTAAGTTGTGAAACAATTCCACAACTCTTAAGATGATCAATGAATTCTTGGCTTAAGTATTCTCCTCCTCGATCTGATCGAAGAGCTTTAATAGTCTTGCCAAGTTGATTTTGTACCTCATTTTGAAATTCTTTGAACTTTTCAAAAGATTCCGATTTATGTTTTATCAAGTAAACATAACCATATCTACTGAAATCATCAGTAAATGTGATGAAGTACTGATATCCTCCTCTGGCAGTTGTGTTTAGTGGTCCACATACATCAGTATGAATGAGGGCCAAAAGATCACTTGCCCTATCATTGTTTCCATTGAAAGGGCTCTTGGTCATCTTTCCCAATAAACAAGATTCACATCGTTCAAAAGACTGAAAATCAAATGAATTTAGAAGACCATCTTTATGGAGCTTCAACATGCGTTTCTCATTTATATGGCCTAAACCACAATGCCATAAATAAGTAGGATTCGAATCATCAGACTTGATTCTCTTGTTATTTACGTTATAAACAGGTATTTCAAGATTTAGAATATAAAGACCATCCAATAATTGTCCAATACCATATTGCATATTATTCAAAGAAAATGAACAACGTTTGTCCTTAAAATTGAATTCAAAACCTTCTTCGTCTAACAAAGAAATAGAAATAATGTTTCTGCTAAAAGCAGGCACATAGTAACAATTATTTAATTCTAAAATCAATCCTGAAGGCAAAAGAATCTCAAATGTTCCTACAGCTAGAGCGGCAACTTTTGCTCGATTTCCAACGCGTAGGTCCACTTCTCCTTTAGCCAGCTTCCTACTCCTTTTGAGTCCCTGTACATTTGCACAAATGTGAGATGCACTACCAGTATCTAATACCCAAGAAGTAGAAGAAGCTGAAGTAACATTTACTTCTATAACGTAAGTACCTGAAGACGAAGGGGCTAGTCCCTTCCTTTTGTCGTCAAGGTATTTCTTGCAGTTTCTCTTCCAATGACCCTTTTCATTGCAGTGAAAACATATCATTTCAGCTTGTGGATTAGGCTTGGGCTCAGAATCTTGCTTCTTGTTCTTCCAGTTCTTAACTGGAGCTTTACCTTTGCCTTTGGCATTGGACTTTCCTTTGCCATTTCCACCCTTCTTGAAACCCTTTCCCTTTTGAACCATCAGAACATTATTCTTACCTTTCTTAACAATATTCTGCTCAGCTGTTTTCAGCATCCCATGCATCTCAGTTAATGTCTTCTCCAAGCTGTGCATATTGAAGTTCATAATGAAACCATCATATGACTCAGGCAGCGACTGGAGAATGACATCAGTGGCCAACTCTTGGCTAATAGTTGTCCCCAACCTTTCTAGGTGATCAATGTACCCAATCATTTTGAGTACATGAGGACTAACTGAGCCTCCCTCAGGAAGCTTGCAAGAAAACAAAGACTTAGTAGTCTCGAAGCGTTCGACTCGAGCTTGTTCCTGAAACAAACTCTTTAGTTCCTTAACCATGTCGAATGCATTCATGTTTTCAAACTGCTTCTGCAGATCAGCATTCATGCTAGCAAGCATGAGACATGAAACATCTAAATCATCATTCAGATGCTTCTGATATGCATCTTTCTGTGCACGAGGAGCATTAGCTGCTGGTTCTTCAGGAATAGCATTTTCGAGGACATAATCTTTCCTCTCCTGTTTGAGAACAATTCTCAGATTCCTAAACCAGTCTAGGAAGTTGGTTGTATTTAGTTTTTCCTTCTCAAGGACAGATCGCAACGAAAAAGCGGTTGTGTTATGGTTCGTCATCTATCTACAGCAAAATAACATATGCAAACATTTAATATGCTTATTTATAAAAAATTCCTACTATGTCTTACACACAATTGTCCCAATAGGACATAGTAGGTCCAAGATCCATATTACACAAGGTATTAAGAAAGCTTTGGCTTTTCACTTAAACTTTGTTAATTAGGTAAGCAACATTTGTTAATTACATCCTATGTAATTCTTGGTTTGTTGAGTTTTACATCTTATGTTTCGGCTTCTCAACACTTTGCCTCAAGGCCCAAAACCGTTTTGATGGCCCGTGAAATCAAACCAACACTTTTCTGATTTATGGATGTCCGACTTCCATACTATTAATTTATGATGATTTAAGATAACCCCGTTTTGGCAGGCGTCTTCTAAAATAATCATAAAATTAATAGTTATCAGTATTGGAAAGGCACAAATAATTTCATTTGTTCTAGGGACATGAATATGCAGTCTCACAATAATACAACAAAATATTTAAACATGCATCAACCAAAAAATATGTGATATAGTATGGCCAGAGAAATAAAGCTACTAATTAACTATGCTCTCCCATCCTTTGCAGCTTTGGACATTCCAAAGTTCTTGGCTATCTTCTCTTGTGATGAGGGATCCTCCATCTTCTATGCGAGGTAATTATACAACAATTGTACATCCTAATACAAGAGACTAGTAATTGAGACTATTAATTGAAACTAGTAATTGAAATTACATTGCAAAACAAAAAAACGACACGCAGGCCGTATTTATATATTACAATAAAAACAAGACGACACGCAGGCCGTATTTAGTTTGGCCATACTATATCACTATAAATAATAACCCTGCAAGTTAGTATTATCCCATAACACAACACATTGCATACTTATTAAAAAGAAACATAAATTTAATCAATTATTAAATAAATAATTAGGGGTCGAGGGGCAACGCCCCCGCGGGGTTTGGGGCAGCGCCCCAACGGGGTTTGGGGCAGCGCCCCAACCGGGGTCCGGGGCGGTGTATGACCTGCAAGAGAATCATACTTCTGCCACCGTGGAAAATTTGAACGATTTCAAATTATTTCCTCCAGAAACGTGTCTGATCTTATCAGACAGATTTGTCTAGACTAATCACATTAATCTGCCCTATCTCGTTAATCAAATCAACGTGAAAGAACCCGATAGCCGTGATCTCATCAAGTCTACCAGATTGCGTAAACCCTAAAACGAACGATTCTGAAAACGCTAAACATGATAATTGCGGAATTAAAATCACAACAGCATATGATGAACCCTAATCAAAAACGACTTAACAGAATCATGAACATGTCGATAACAGTCATACAATAATCACGTTTTTGACATATCAGATCTCTATTAATCAGATTATAAAGGGACATATCGTATATGTAAACTGATTAACGAAAACAGAAACATGCTACAGAAAACGATTAACCCATTAATCGATATTACTAAAACCTAGCATGATACTAAAATCCGAATATGAAATTAATCGAAATTTTTAAACGAGAACAGATCTTCAAGTTTATAAAACGATTATAATCATGATCGAAATTAAAGAACAGCAATAACCTTCCTCTGATACCACTGTTAGAAAATTAGGGCAGTAATCATGCATCGCATACACTAATTTACGCACTAATCATTGAATCCTATGATCTATGCAGTTCAATAAAATCGACAGATGACATACCTTAATCGAGATTTGATGTCAATGAAACGAACAGGATGGATCTGATCCTTCTGTTGTTGTCGTCCTTAGCGTAGAAAACACGACGCCTCTACGGTATGCACACACGAACGAGATGAGATCTTGCTTGGTGTACTAGCGCCCTCTAGGGTTCTCTCTGCTATTTCGAATTTTCTTGCCTCTCTCAATTTCGTTGACGGCCAAGAAGAACAAAGGTTCCCTTTTATAAGGGAACCCTAGTGAGAACCCTAAGCAACAAACGAACTGGGCCCAAGTCCAACTTGGCCCGTTTTAATTCGTTTTGATCCAACTCGTTTTGGTGTGCGACCCTGTAGGTTTTACACTCTTTGGCCGTACAATTAAAACCCGTTTTATTATACGAACAGTAAGCGGTTTCTAGTAAAACATTACTATTATCCAAAGGGTATAAAGGTCAAAAACGACACAACCTTAAATTGATATTTCACACATTAACTCCTTTTGTCAATCGATATCTAGATTGAACACAAGACTAGGCAAGTGTCATTCTTGTATAGTTCAATCTTTATTTCTTGATCTCTAAGTATAATTAATCCAAAACAAATGACATCTCATTTGTGCATGGCCATGCAAATATTAATTACACTTATCAAGGGGCCCAACGATATCTCTCTCAATATATGAGAGTGACAAATCCCATCTTGATCAACCACATACCTCTACATAGTTCATAGTATGCTCGGTCATCATCTTTATAATTACTCGGTCAAGAGCAACGTTTGATAATGCCTGACATGCTAATCCCTATGTTGGTAACCATGGCGATCTCAGGTCTGAGGATAATACGATATCACAAATGGGGAACATCACTGATGACATTATGTAACACTCCTCGCAGTGTCCCCAAAGCGGGTCAGTCCAATACTTTGTTCCCTAACAAGTATCAGTATGTTCAGCTTGATATCTCCATATCCATGACTTGTGGAACATAGCCATCAGCTGACCCATACTCTAATCATTATATCTATGTGATCCTAGGTTATTGATACATGATTAGGGGCATCTAAACAATATTATTATTACATTACTAGCATCCCACAATCTAGTCACGTACTTGATGAACTAGTATTAATAAATATTATTTACAAGAGATTATAAAGTAAAATAAATAAACTTTATTAATAACAATAAGCATAAGATATCCAAGTACAAATCATAATCTATGAATAGTCCTAGGACATATCTCTTTCAGACCCTACAACCCATTGCCTCATCTTTTAACTTCTAACATTCTGCTCCATGTTGTAGATACATTCCCCCCTCTTAACACATGCTGAACGATGTTTTTAACTTTTATATTTTTTATTCATAAAAGCAGACTAATGACTTTGGATCATAATTTAAGTACGTATTCCAAATGCTTATGGTTTGACATGGATGAGGAGTTTAAACGTGTTCAAACTTTTTCCTTGAAAGCGATATCCCGTAATATTATAAATAAGCCCATATGTTCCCTCCATTCAAAATTATGAGTCCATGTTTGACTTTCACATTTTGTTTGTGATACACTAAGTTCAACATGATCAGTGGTTAAGAATATATCCTATTTCTATCATCAGATCTGGTACATTGATTATCGATACTATTAGAAACCGGAAGTGTCTCTTGACGGTTATGATACTGAAAATTTAGAGAAGAAGAATTATTTTATTCCATATCATAACGAATGAATACTAGGCACATTATATAGAGAGTAACATCCTAACTTACCTAAAATACCAAACAAGGTGGGACTCTACCCACAAATAAAATAACATAAATAAATAACTAAACTAAATAATATTGAATTATCAATAGATACCAAATTTGATTTTTCCAACTTTTCCCCCTGCAGTTGTATTCTCTTCAAATGAAAAAAAGTAGCAAACAAGGCTTGAATCCTTGACTTCTAGGCTAAAGAAGAGAATCTCTTACAATTAATTAACTACGTTGATTAAAAAGGTTTCGTTTTAAATTAGATGATGCGCGTGCATAAACAGAAAGTTTGCACACGTGACGCTTGTGCGATATATCTAGTTTCTTAAAAAGGAAGCTGGAAACTTAATTTGAGATGGAGGAATTATGTTTTTGAAGAACTTTACAAATTTTATCGGCTCATCATCATCATGGAGGTTTTCATACTGACAAATGGGCTGGCTAGTTATTTACCGTTCATGCTGTGAGGTTTTAATTTTACAGCATGATTCTTGTATTTTGGTTTGTGTAACAGGAATATAAAAATTTCATTTGATCATGTGGTTTCTTACAGAAGATCATGTTCTTAGATGAAGGAAACAGAATATAAAAGGAGAGGATCTTGCAACGCTTTCACTCGATAATGATTCAATATACAACAAGCAAGGATATTTGTCGGTTATTGTTCTGCCTTTTCTTTTACACTTGGGATTCATGTCAGCCACAACATTTTTTGTCATGCATGTGCAGGTCTATATGTATGATTGGAAAAACAATTTATTTTTATGAGAAGGTGGAAAGAGATGAGTGATTTGGTGAGACATTTCCATCTTTTCCCTATTTTCCATGGAAAGCCAACAATATAGTAGAACATCTCATCAAATCACTCATCTCATTTTCCAATCTATCATGAAAAATAGTTATTTTTCCAATCTTTTTCCAACTTTTCAATTGAATGCACACTTATACTTCCTTCATCCTTTTCTTTTATTTTCATTCTTACTTCCTTCATGGCCCAATTTTGTGGTAGGCAAATATTCATACATATATATATATGCATTTAGGGCATTGAAACTTTTAATGGCCATCTCACCCACTTCTAGATAGAATATTTTGATGAAAGTTGGTGGATTTGACCTATTCATCATATAGATTTTTTTTAGGGTTATTTTAAAGTATTTACCAAATATTGACTTAAAAACAATAAAGAAATAAATACTTATTTGAATGAAACAAATGCAAATACTAGGGTCCCATTTTTAGGTATTTCTTTTTAATCTCATTGAGGTCATCAACGGGTTGTTGCCATATTTGTAGACGTAATCCAGGATCTCGAGTGAAAGCGTTGTCTTCTTCAATAAATTCAACCCTTTGAGTTTTAGGAGGTGGCTCAAGAGAGGTAGAACGAGTAGCATCGGTCAATATAGGCGATCATTGTTTGCTTGATTATCATCACTTTTTTGTTTGAAAAATGATAATAAAGTATTTCTTTTCATTACAACCTAGAAGAATAAAAACTTTGAATTACTAACCATAAATATAAAGCCACTAAAGAATCATTCATTAACTTATTTAAAATGAATCACTAATCATTCATTATATAAAAGTTATTTGTTGTAAAAATAACTAAAAGATATAACTGAAGATAATATTGAAGTTCATATTCAAAAAATTAATTCAACACAATTATTATCAAACAATAAATAGAGAAAAAAAATTAGGGCTTAAGCAATAAAGAGGTAAAAGAATTAGGGCTTTATGAATTGGTACCTTTATGACACGAGCAAGGTGGAGACGAAGAGGAGCAAAGTGGAGATGGAAGGCTGGAGCGTGGAAGAAAAGCAAGGACGCAAGGTGCAGAGTGGAGCGGATCGAAGAGCAAGAAGAACTACTATTCAAAATAAAACAGCATAAGTGTATAACTCCATATATTTTTATATTAGTATTATTTTTCAAAATAAATTCAAACTCTACTTTATTAGCTAAAATAATTAAAAAAATTAGAGTTTGTGTTGAATTATGTATTTTGTATAAAACTTCTATATAACTTCATAATAAACTTCTCAAAAAGGAGGCTATTTAATAGATCATATTAAAATTACAAAACTTTTAGCATGAATTAGAATTTCGTTCCAAAACTAATAGCATGAAGTGTTTTGTAAACTTTTAGCATGAATTATAAAGGTATATATATTAAACTCTATTTTGCTTGATTGCTTTAACATTATAATAAATCAAATTTATATTAATTTATATATTATAAAACTTATTTGTTTATTTATAATTATGAGTGGTCCAACTGTGATGCTTGTGCAGTCGTGCCAATGGAAATGGAAGGATGAAAATTTCTATTGTTTCTTACGGAGAGGGAGAAAGGATGTTGGCAAAAGGAACAAAAAGAAAGAAAGGAACAAAAAGAAAAAGAAAGGATGTCTCGGTTGTGGGTGGATTCTGATAAACTTTTATTTCTTACACTTAGGTATTCTCAAGTATAAATTTATGCACATAAGTCCTTATATTTATTTATTTTTAAAAAATACCCCATATCTAGTAAGAAAATTCAAATCCAATTGCGGGCGATTGCCCCCCCCCCCCCCCCCCCCCCCCCCCACCCACCCCTTGCCCCAACATAGGGACACCCCTAAATATATTGTAGTTGTGGTTCAGTAAAACATTTATGTTAATTAAATTTTTTTTTACCATTTTAATATTTTCGCTGTTATATAATCTATTATTTATGTGAGGGTTATATTATTGTTTGGTATTGTGGTAAAATGTTCATGTTAAACATTACCGGGCTATGTAACCTATTATTTATATGAATGTTATGTTATTATTTGTTGCTGTGCATAATAATCTACATATATTTAATAGAATTAACTATTTACCAATTTCTAAAAACTTAGTAAAAATATATTACTCTCTTGTATGTATGATTAAGAGTATGCTTGGTCACCTATGTACGAAAAAGTATTTGGCGACAAATTTTTTCATGTATCTACAACATTTTTCTATAATTGACCGATTATATGATTTTCTTATAATTATTAATTAAAGTTTACACTTGATGCTATGTTTTGCTTATATGTTATTATTTTTATTTTATATTAATTATTCAATTCTTAGTATATATGTATTCATTAATAGACTTAATGACATTTGTCAAGCAGTAAATCCATGTGCACAAAAACTAGTATTGTAAAAAATAAAAATAAAAACATTTAATTTTTGTAAAAACTTGAAAATTAAGGTGTATGACGAGATGCTTTACATCTTATAACCATTTTTATGAGTAGATGTCCTATCCATCATCCTTCATTATTTTTTGCGACCTATTTTTTTCTTTTTCAACCCACAGAGAAATTTTTTTCATAAAAAAACTCAAAAAGTAATCTCACCATGTACATCAACTTATTTTCCAACTTCTCATAAAAACAAAAGCATGTTTTTCTTATTATTTTTCATATGATTATCACACGGATCCTTAATTTCTTTTATTACATAAAATTTCTCACATGAACCAATTTGTACAGATTGAACTTTTAGCGACAATGTTTCGCCACTAAAAACTTTTTCCCGTTATTATAACGACACAAAATTGTTGCTAAATGTCCGTACGGACTAGTTCTTATGAGAAATATACTATTTTTTATTATATGTAAGAGCACACCATTTATTCAATATATACCCCCCCTTTGTTTTGCAACAATTTCCTTATCATACCCTTTCTTCTCCATCATTTGGTATCTTTGCTATATTCTCCAGCTTATATAGTTGCTACTGGCCACTATAAGGAATCATGGTCATTGTTAGGAGCAACCCTAAGATTTCAAAGGCCCTGTACAAAAAGTTAAAATATGAGCTTTTATATATTCGCGTAAATTAATCTGAAAAAAAATTACATTACTTTCTTCCACATACATATATATAATACAGTTAATAACTTACGAAGAAAAAAAGTAACTAAATTTGTATGAAAGGTTGGTTATTAACTCATCGACCAAAGTTCCAATCCCTATCTCCTCCATCTTTCCTAAGAACCATCGAATCTATCATTACCTGACTCAAATATATAAATAAATATCAACATACATACATGTGCGCACATTAAATCAAAGCTTTCATATATATATATGAGAAAGATTATATCATACCAGTGTGAGGGAGAGAAAATATTTTTCTTTTAAGAGAAACTAAAAGAGAATGCAATAAATAAAGATGTGTGTATTTTTTTAATTTTTTTGGTTATTTAACAATTTCGTTCTCCCTTAATTTTTGGAGAAACAAGTGTGGGAGGTTTCTTACGTAGTTCTTGGGACATTTTGTTCTTCATGGACCCTTATGTCTTAGTAAAATTGTTAATTATACATGGACCCTTTCGTAATTAGTGTACACGAGCCCTATTATTGAGATGGCTATATAAGCATTACTTTGATCACGGATCCTGTATGAGTGTCCAGCCTACATAGCAAAAGACCTGGTCTAGTTATGGTCTGTTTTAGACATTTTTTTCTCATTTTTTATAATAACTAGTCATAGTACACGTGCACGTATAAAGTTTTCAGATTTAAGTGGTGTTATCAAACAACACCTCGGACTCATCTAACTAATGTACTTGTGCAATTAAAGGAAAATATGGCTACCCTGAGCATCCGTAGTTGCTAAGGAAGAGAGTCGAGACATAGCGAATTGATGTGGCATAGCAGCAAGTGGAATCGATTTGAATGAAGTTTCAAGCATAGTTCCGGGGCTTCTCCTATACCCCGCCTATATGGGGGAGAAGATTAATTGTTAACCAATTCAGTATCTGACACATTATTTTGTGTATTCTTTGTGCATCTACCATTGTTGATCCCATTGGCCAATAATAGGTATAGACCATGGTCCGTCTTGGCTGCAAGTATCTTGAACATCCTCATCATCCCCTTGAGCTAGCTTTTTGAATGTATTATTAAACTGATTTAATAGTATTCATTGACTTAAGTGTGATAAAAAGCCTTACAAATAGTCTAAAACTATACAAAAGGCCGATAAATTTACTCGAGTCCAACTCGATTACAATTGACTTTTTTGAACTTGACTCGAGAGCTAAGCAAGTCAAGCTTTATCACATTTTAAAGTTCAATAGTTCCAACTACCGAAACTTCAGTAGTCCACTGCTCAATAAAACTCAACTAATTTACATTTCTCCCAAATTGCAATCACTATTGGGTGCCTTAATTTAACTGCGGAGTTTAATTCCAAAAGTTTGGCATGAGCCTTTCATGCCTCGTAGAAATTCTAGTGATAAGACTTCATTCATGCAGAACAAAAGAAAGTAAAGCTCACGGAAACTTATGATGATCTAATATATACACCATAATTTGATTGTACCTGGAGATGCATAAAATTAACATAGATCCCTTTATTCTCATTTTGCTAGTTTATGCTTATGAAAGATTGTTGGTTGATTTTGAAATGACCCTTTCATGGAAGCACCCGCCAGAAGATAATTACTCAAGATCATCAGGTGCATTCTCCCATAAAAAGCACATTTTGCTCGAAATCAAAACCTTTATGTCCTTGTAGTTAAAGAAAATTTCAGTTTGATGTGGGTTGAGTTTTGACTCTAGATAGATAAATATGTCCAAATAGAGGAAACAATAATAAAGAATATAAACGTACAAATTAAGAAAACAAACATTGAAAATTCAAACTTACAGTTTGTTTGGACTAAAGGGAGGGAAAGCTCTGGATCATATTCATGAAAAATTTCTGATTCATAGACTAAATTCTATCTAACATAAAGATTGAGGAACCATATTCTTCAAATCTTTATACATGTATTTATAGCGGTGAACAACAGAAGTTATGCTTCGTACCTTTTAACTTGTACTACCTGATCTGTTTATGATGATTCCATTATCAAGAAATGCAGTCTTAATATGGTGCAGTTCTCTAAGGATATCGTTCATGCCCATCCGTTGATTAGGTGATTCTACTGAGCATGCAAGACCAATTTCGAGGACTGCAATGATGCAATTCTGCAACTTCTCACTTCCATGGAACAAATTTCCTGTGTTTATGGTGTATTGTTCCACCTCTATTTCATTAACAGCTTCTCTTTCTCCCTCTACAATTGCGGCTTCCGTTTCTCCCGTTTCTCCTATTTCAAGAAGTGTTTGATCCATAATCTGCACACCTTGTTCTTGTAACCCCATCTTAATGTAGTTATGAAGATTTAGACCATCTTTGAACATATCATCTGTTGGTCTCGTTCCTGTGAACAACTCCAATAAGAGGACCCCATAGCTGTACACATCTCCATATTTTGATGCCGCCCCACCCATCCCATACTCTGCAAATAATATATTTATAATTATTTTTGCTAAGATAAGAAAACTTAATTGATCTTTTCAATTAATCGCTAGTCGAGAAATATAACGATTTTATAAAAATATTATAAAAAACACAAATGTTTACCTGGAGCTACATAACCAATAGATCCCTTTATCCCCATTGAGCTACTCTGTGCTTGTGCAAATGTGTCTGCCGAATTTGAAAGGAGCCTTGCTAATCCAAAATCACCAACGTGAGCAGTTAAGTCATCATCAAGGAGAATGTTGCTTGGCTTCAAATCGCAATGAATAATTGGTGGTTCACAAAAGTCGTGCAGATAATGAATTGCAGAAGCCACATCAATTGCTAAATTCAATCTCTGAATAAGATTCAAAGCTGTTGAGCTTCTGGGAACTTGCGGATGCAACCACATATCTAAGCTTCTGTTTGCCATAAACTCGTACACTAGAGCCTTGAATTCGTTGCCTTTGAAATCGATGCTGGAGCAATAAGTTAAAATCTTAACTAGATTTCGATGACGAATGTTTCTTAAAGCTCTGCATTCTGTCACAAAGCTTTTAGAAGCTCCACTCTTTTGAAGGTTAAGTACCTTCACAGCAACTAACTTCTCTTCTCGTGGATTCAGCTTGCCTTTGTAAACAAACCCGAAACTTCCCGATCCAATCAAATTTTGTGGAGAGAATCCTGCAGTTGCTCGGCAGAGTTCGTGGTAAGAAATTCTTAAAAGCCTTTTGAGTGTAGAATCTAAGGAAGCCGGGTCCTTTCTTGTCTTTCTTCTTCTTCGTGAATGTAGGAAAATAAAGATGATGATTAAAACAAAAAGCAGAGCCACACCAGAAGCTATGATCACTACCTTGAATGCTAGATGTCTTCTTGGCTTCTTTACTTTGATTCGGCATGATGGTAGCTTTAATTCTTCGATACCCCCACAAAGTTTGCTATTTCCAAGAATTGATATGGCGCTTGCATTTCCAAAAGCTCCTTTCTTCGGTACCTCGCCTTCGAGCTCATTGAATGAGAGGTTCACATAATGCAAATAAGGGAGTTTCTCCATATCCTCGGGAATTTCTCCAGAAAAGTTGTTTCGTGAAAGATCTAGTTCACGAATTCCTTTAAGAGCAGCCAAAGCCGATGGAATGATTCCTTGGAAAAAATTACCTTGGATATATAAGTATTCAATGATCAAACATGCCGCAATTGTCTCCGGAAAATTTCCAGTAAATTTGTTATTAGAGACGTCTAATGCGTTGATGTTTTTTAGTCTACCTACCTCTACAGGTAAGGAGCCAGTCAATGAGTTTTTTGACAAGTTTAAAGAAATAGAAAGAGAGAAAATGCTTACGACATTGTAGGGTATGGGGCCGATCAAATTATTTTGAGACAAATCTAGTAGGTTCAGTTTTTCGCAGTTCCCCATACTTGCCGGTATATTGCCTTCTAACTTGTTATCTGATAAGTCGATTGCATATAACACCGTGATGTTTCCTAGAGAGGATGGGATTTGTCCTCGCAATTTGTTTCCATTTAGTAGCAACACTTGCAGATTTCGTAATTTACCCAACGAATTAGGAATTGGACCTGATAAAAGGTTGTTCTCGAGGTCTAAAATGTACAAGTTAGAAAGGCTTTCAATTGCTGCTGGGATTATTCCGGATATCTGATTATATCCTAGAGCCAGTCCGTTGAGATGAACTGAGAGGTTCCCTATCGAGCTCGGTATTTCACCTCCGAAATTATTGCTCTGAAGGCCTAATAGTTTTAAATTGGTACAGTTTGACAAAGATGTAATAAAACTCAAGTTGTCAGTCGCATTAGTACCAAGAAGATTATCCTCAATATTAAACTTAAAAAGATTTTGCAGAGATCCTAGATTGGCGGGAACTTGTCCAGTGAACATGTTCGAAGCCATTTCAAGAAATTTAAGCTGAGAAGCATTCGAAAATGAACCTGGAATTTCTCCGCGAAAGTTATTAATTCCAATACCGAATACTTGCAGATTTGGTAAAGTGAGGCCTATGTTAGTTGGAGAGTCCCGGTGAGCCGATTACTTGATGTCCAAAACTCAGTAATAGTCGAGATATTGAAAAGAGAGGAAGGGATTCTACCAGTTAGATTATTTTCACCGAGTCCAATGAAAACTAAGTTTCTTAATCGGCCAAGCTCACTTGGTATAGTCCCCTTAATGTTATTTGCTGCTAGAGAAATTTGTGTGAGGGATGAGAGGTTACCAAAGGAAGTTGGAATGAATCCAGTCAAGTTATTTGAGTCCAAATCAAGAAGACTGAGCTTCTTTAAAGAGCCGAGTTCTACAGGAATCATCCCCACTAGGTGGTTATCTCCTAAATATACGCCCCTGAAATTGAAGCAGCAGCTCAAGTTAACCGGGAGTGGTCCTCCCAATATGTTATTTGTAAGGTTGAGATGTCTTAGCCGGTACAGATAGCTAATTTGTTGGGGAATTTCGCCATGGAAGTGGTTGTCCTGTAAGTTGATGAACCTCAGGAAGCTGAGATTTCCTATGTGAGGTGAAATGGTTCCAAACATGTTTTGACCAGTAAGATTCAAGCCTATAACTCTATGGTGTCGGTGTCCGCATTCAACACCTTTCCATTGGCAAAAGTGGAGAGAAGTGTTCCACAAGTTGAAGACTGGGTTATTGGCTATTTGATGCTTGAACTCAAGGAGAGCGAGTTGGTCGGTTTGGTTTGACAAGTGAGCACTGGCCGAACTGCATTGGCACAAAAGAAAGATAATAGAAAACAGAGCAAGTGAATGTAGTGTTGAAGAATGAATTTGCTTTGGTGTGGTGTTTTGGAGCTTCATTTTTGTGAAGTGGATTTTTCTGGACGAGTAGTTGTTGTTGCAGCATTTGGTATTTGTAGTAGTTGTTGTTGGAATGGTCAATGGTATTTGTAGTATTTTAACTATTTGGTAGGCTTTGTATTTGGAATGGTGTGTAGTTCTTATTCCAGCTTATTGTGTTTTCTAAAGCTGTTTCAAGTTTGTGGAAAACATATTTTTGATCTTCTTTAGGAAAAAAACAAATAACTTTATATCGTCAATATCTCTTTATTTAGATATCGCTTAATTTAGATATTTTAGTATTCATAAACTAAATGATCTTCTCTTTCAGAATTAATCCTCGGAGTTTTATATTCTAATTAAACTTATTATAAACAATCATAGGCCTCTTTCACGAAAAAAAGAAGGAAAATCTTCTTCTATTTCTCCATATTCTTCATAAACATCTTGATAAAATACATTAGCTATTCTTAAATATTATTGTCTTGCTAAATAATATGGATGATAATATTCAAGACTAGCTAAAATATTTCACACTTTTTCTCAATTATAAGAGACTTATATACATATATACAAATCAAAGTTACTATTCTAATAATTATCTCCTGACAACTTTATATCTTCTTTTTTTTTCTTTTGAACTACTTTGTATCTTCTTCTTCTTTTTTTTATTTTTTTACCTACTTTCTATCTTCTTTTATTCATAAATTCATCAACTTTTATTGACATCTCCTTTTCTTTTCTTTTCTTTTTTTTTTGAGAAACTCCTTTTTCTATTTTGTCTTGTATGAAAGACTTCATTTATTCACTGTCATCATGCCGGTCAATCCTTCATCTTCTTCTTGACAACCAATACGAGACATTGTCACCGATATAATTGCTCCATTATTTCATTGCCCAAATCTATATATTTTTCTCTAAATAATATAATAATAACTATAAGAGCCCATGAAGTCTATTTTTCCACTTGATATCTTTTTGAGTTTTAGAAAGGAAAACACTCATAAAACTTTTACTGATAATCTCTATAAGCTTTAGTTCAATAAAGATTTTACATGTTTAGAGATGACGACGAAATCGAGAATGGCAAATATCTTTCGTCAGAATTAGAAAAATCGATTTATTGTCGGTCAAAGATTTGGATCGTTGTCATATAAAAGAACCAGTGGTGGAGCTAGAAAATAGTTTAGCGGTGCACATGTAAATAACAAATAAGCTAATGTGAAATTGTTATACCCAAGATATGCCAACAATATTTAAAATTTATTACAATAGCTATAATTAATAGTAAAAGGGGAGGTAATATGGTTTATTTAAAAAATATATTATATTAATTATTATCATTATAACCCCAAGGGGTTGCCTTAACGGTGAGGCCATACTTAAGATTGGGTGATTAGGTGCACGATCTTAGGTTAGACTTTACCTTTTCCATTCCCTTTTGTACAATTTTTTTATTTTTTTTGCATCTTCTTTCATGTTATATAAATGATCTAGTTGAAAAGATTTTTTGATTTCTTGATTAGAGCCATTCCTTTTCACCAAAAGTAATTTTTGGTATTTTTATTTACTCTTAACTTGTGAAATATATCTACGATTTCGTCTAAATCACCAACTTTTTCTTCTATACCTAATTTCTTCTCTAAATTAGCTAATTTATTCTGAATTTCTATTTGTTGTTCTATTGTGTTTTGTATGCTTTTTGATGTACTAATATTTACTTTATTATTTAATTTCAATTTGCTCCTTAATATAGTCTAAATTATTTGCTAGTCTTATAATAGAATTATTGTCTACTAATGTGTCATTTATACTAGTGTTGTCTTCTTTTAAACTTATTGACAAATTTATAAACAAATCTACTATTGTGTTTTCTAAAGGTGTTTCAAGTTTATGGGAAAGATATTTTTGATCTTCTTTAGGAAAGAAACAAATAATTTTGTATTGCCAGTATCTCTTTATTCAGATATCTCTTAAATTAGATATTTTAGTATTCATAAATTAAACGATCTTCTCTTTCAGAGTTAATTCTTGGAGTTTTATATTCTAATTAAACTTATTATAAACAATCATAAACCTCTTATACCAAAAAAGAGAAGGAAAATCTTCTTTTATTTATCCATATTCTTCATAAACCTCTTGATAAAATATCATTAACTAGTCTTGAATATTATAATCTAGCTAGACAGACTAGCTAAAATATTTCACGCTTTTTCTCAACTACAAGGGATTCATATATATATACAAATCAAAGTTACTATTCTAATAATTATGTCCGACAACTTTATATCTTCTTCTTCTTTTTTTAACTACTTTCTATCTTTTTTTTTTGGAAGCATGGTTGGAAGTAATCCCAATTTTTCTGCACCATTTGTCCAAAGTTTTCAACTTTTATTAACATCTCCTTTTAAAAAAAAATATTTTATTTTATTGGAAGAATTCATTCATTCACTGTCACCATGCCGATCGATCCTTCATCTTCTTCTTGACAACCAATATGAGACATCCTCACCGAAATAATTGTCCCCTCATTTCATTGCCCAAATCTATATATTTTTCTCTAAATAATATAATAACAACCGTAAGGGTCCATGAAATCTCTTTTTCCACTTGCTACCATATCTTTTTGAGTTTTAGAAAGAAAAACAATCGTAAAACTTTTATTAATGATCTCTATAAGCTTTAGTATAACAAAAAATTTGCACATTTTACAAACAATGAAGAAATCTAGAATGGCAAACATCTCACATCAGAATTAGAAATACCAATTTTTTGTTGGTCAAAGATTTCGATCGTTGTCATATCAAATGACTGGTGGTGGATCTAGAAAACAGTTTAGTGGTGGTACTAGTAAATAACAAACATACTAATGAGAAATTGTTATATCCAAGATATGTCAACAATATTTAAAATTTATTACAATAGCTATAATTAATAATAAAATTGGAGGCAATATGGTTTGTTTAAATAATTTATTATATTAATTATTATCATCAAACCACCAGCAAGTTGTCTAAAGGTAGCACACTGGGATTAGCGCTGGGTTCAACTGGGAGCTCCCCAGATCGAATATCGGTAGCTACAAAATCGTTTTCTTCAGGAAATAAACAAATAACTTTATATTGTTAATATGTCTTAATTCAAATATCTCTTATTTCGGATATTTTAGTATTCATAAACTAAATGATCTTCCCTTTTAGAATTAATTCTTCGAGTTTTATATTCTAATTATACTTATTATAAACAATCATCAACCTCTTATACCAAAAAGAAAAGGAAAATCTTCTTTCATTTCTCCATATTCTTCATAAACCTTTTGATAAAATATCATTGGCTAGTCTTGAATATTATTATCTAGCTAGATAATATGGATGATAATATTCAAGACTAGCTAAGCTACGCTTTTTCTCAATTATAAGAGACTCATATATATATACATATATACAAATCAAAGTTACTATTATAATAAATATCTCCCGACAACTTTCTATCTTCTTTTTTTTCTTTTGAACTACTTTCTATCTTCTTCTTTTTTTTTGTTTTCTATCTTCTTTTATTACAATAAATGTTGTAATAAAGTCTTCAACTTTTATTGACATCTCCTTTATATTTATTTTTTGACAAAATCCTTTTTCTATGTTTTATCTTTTATGGAAGACTTCATTCATTCACTGTCATCATGCCAATCAATCCTTCATCTTCTTCTTGACAACCAATACGAGACATCGTCACCGATATAATTGCCCCATTATTTCATTGCCCAAATCTATATATTTTTCTCTAAATAATATAATAACAACTATAAGATCTCATGAAGTCTCTTTTTCCATTTGATATCTTTTTGAGTTTTAGAAAGGAAAACACTCATAAAACTTCTACTGTTAATCTCTATAAGCTTTAGTTCGATCAATAAAGATTTTTCACATTTAGAGACGACGCCGTAATTAAGAATGGCAAATATCTTATGTCAGAATTAGAAAAACTTGTTTGTTGTCGGTCAAAGATTTCGATCGTTGTCATATAAAAGAGCCAGTGGTGGAGCCAGAAAATAGTTTAGTGGTGGCACAAGTAAATAACAAACAATATAATGTGAAATTGTTATACCTAAGATATGTCAACAATATTTAAAAATTATTACAAAAGCTATAATTAATAATAAAAGTGGAGGCAATATGGTTTATTTAAATAATTTATTCATTACACAGATGCGGAAAGAGGATCAAAGATTTTTATTTATTGATATGAAGGAAATATTTACACAGAGTTTTTAGAGAAGAGAAGGAAATTTTTTTTATTACAGAAGAAGCTAAAATTATTACAAGCGAAGATAGATAATGATACAGACGATGCTTTCCCTTTTATAATGGTGAAAGCCAATTCTACCAATTCTAGATCATTCACGGCAATTATTTCATGCCATTCTCTTCTGACAACATTTCTAAATTTCTACAACAATTATAGACTTTACTATGCAAAAAGTAAATGAATAGTAATTTTACTATTCATTGAAAATGACATAAAGTTAAGGAATAGTAATTATACAATAATTATACAATGACTCTTTATTTATGTCCGCACAGCTGTCTACTGTCTACGAACATCTTTATTCTGGATTCCTCCACCACCTTTGAGAACTTGCACCTGTCGTGTGCTGGATTGATTGTGCAGTCGTTCAGTAGGCGACAAATTCTTTGACGTCATGGATGACGTTTTTGTCTAACCCTCCATTTGATTAATGAGGTTAGCTTCTCCAACAGAGTCCAATGACAGGCTATCAATAGGACTTGAATTTGAGCCAAAATTGATTTGATTCTCCATTTCCTCGGCCTCCATTAATAAATCATATAGAATATCTAAATAAATTTTATCTTTTAGATTTTCCAAAAAGGTTTTTACTTCAAGCATTTGTTCATGGGAGACTTGATAAGTAGAGTTTAAATCAGTCATAAAAAGTTTCCTTCCATCCGTTACCATTGTTTTGTAGTAATTAGGATACGGATGAACCGTTGAATACAGCTGTTTGGTTGTTGTAGAAATATGTATTAAATTTCTTAAAAAATAATTTCTAATATTAAGTTCTTCTATGGGGGTTCCAGAATACATATCATTTTCAAACCAATGATATTCGGATTGCTCTGTGGCTCGGAGCTCCCATATTTGGTATGGCTAGTAGAATTTTTCTCTGAACCGCGATCCAGTAGAACTTGTTATATGAAAAGATAACATTCTATTATATTTATGTTTATGTACCACATGATAGACCATGGATTTGATCAACATAGGTAATTTAGTAAGATTACAAGAAAGACTACTGGGAACATAATGTGGTTCACAAGTCCCCAATCAATTGTTTCAATATTCCAAAGATCATCTTCTGCATAAAGATGGATTTTTGGAATTACTTTATGATCATTTAAATTTTGACCATATTGATTCAAAAGACATTTTATCTTTGAATTCTGGTCTTTAATTTTTGAAGAATTTCTATTTGAAATAAAGGTCTAGGGAGAAGGAGTCTCGCCTTCTCATAAAGACAAATTCTTCTAATAGTATAGAAAATATTATCAGAAAATTCATCTTCTAATAATTCTGCAAAAGAAAGAAAAGTATTTATTTGTTCAATAGAATCATAAGAAAGTTCAGTTTCATAATTCATTTGTTTTAGAATTTTGAAACCAAGAGTTTTAAAATTCTCAAGATGTTGCATTAATTCTTGAAAGGTTCTTGTTTGTTCAAAAATCCTTTCACAAAGATTGCTCATATTTACGCGAAACTCTTTTTTGTTTTCGGAAATTTGAGCTTTCCAAACCCTATTTAAAGGTTCATAAATTTCTGGGGGTATTCCCGGATTATAAAAATCTTTTATTTCTTCAACATTGGGAATTTTTTGTTCCCTTGTTGTTAATCCAGAAAATTGTTGTGCTAAATTGGGAAAATAATGTGCAGGGGTGGACTGTCTTGTCCATTCATCCCACGCTGCCATTCCTTGGTGCAAATTTTGATATTTTTGGTAGGTAGCACCAGGAAAATTTAATACTTGAGTTTGGCATTGAAACCAACTATTATAAATGCCTGGTTGGCGTCCTCTAAAAACAGCATACACCGGTCGTGCTTCGAGCGGTGGATTTGTACTCACAGTTCCTTGGTTAAGCTGTGAAGGTGATCTGGATACAGTATGCTTTGCCTTTTTGGCAATAAAAATCCATCCTTCATTTTCAATTTTGTTTTTCCCCTTGTTAGGGTCAGCCATTACTGTAAAAGAAAATAATATTAGTCCATTGTATTAATGATCTTCAATAAAGTTCCTGCTAAGATAATCTGCAAGAAAATTATTAGTACCCTTTAAATGTTCAACTTCAAAAGTATATAAAGCAGTTTGATTATACCATTTCAATCTCTTACCTTCAAGAATATTTCTTTTGTTAATAAGAAAATCTTTAACTGCTTGATTATCAGTTCTAATAATAAAATCTTCTGGGGCTAAGAAGATATGGAATTTTTTAATTGCTAATTTAATTGCTAATAATTCTTTTTCAAAAATAATATATTTTATTTCATTTGGTTTAAATTTTCCCGAATTATAACCACATATTAATTCTTGTTTTTGCAGATTTTTTGGTATTGGAGTTTTTCTAGCTTGTATACCAAGATTATTAGACTCAGTTTCTGTCCAAAGCTTTGCTGGAATTGCTTTAAGAACACAACCCCGACATAATTCAGAAGCGTCTGTTTCAAGAATTAATTTATCTCCTTGTTGTGGGAAATAAACTTTGGGACAATTAGCAAGAATATCATTTTTTATGTTTCTTACTAAAGTTGTATCTTTATTTGTCCAAACAAATTCATCACTTTTCTTGAGTTTTTCAAGAAGAGATAATTCTTTTTGAGATAATCCTTGTATGAAGTTTCTTCCATAATTAAGGATTCCTAAAAAACTTTGTAATTGTTTTTTATCTTGTATATTTTCATCAAAATCTCTGATTTTAGAGATTATATGATCTTATAATTTTAAATCGTCTTGATTTAAAATTATTCCAAGAAAATCAATTTCTGTTTTTTCTATTTCTATTTTCTTTGGTGATAATACTATTCCATGTTTTTGGAATTTACTACTTAATATTTTTAAATGTTTTTTATGTCTTCTAATGTATTGGAGAATACTAAAATATCATCGATATAGACGACATAGAAATCCTTAAGGTCTTTAAAGATTCCGTCCATCCATCGTTGGAATACTTTTGGTGCTATATTTAGTCCAAAAGGCATAACATTCCATTGATAATGTCCTCTTGGAGTACTAAAGGCTGTTAGTGGTTTTGATTCTTCAGTTAATTTTAACTGCCAGAATCCTGATTTACAATCGAATTTACTAAAGATCTTTTTACCTTTAGTTTGATTAATTAAAACATCCTTTCTTGGGATAAAATAACCATCAAATATTAATTGTTCATTTAATCTTTTATAATTGATTACCATTCTTGCTTTTCCTCTTTTTATTTCACTATGGTTTCGTACCATGAATGCTGGACTAGAGTGTGGACTTACTGTTTCTTCAATAAGTTTTGTGTCTAGTAATTCTTTGATTTGGTTATCAAATTCATCTATATCTTTTCGAGTATAAATCATTGGTTTTACTCTTATAATTACATTTGGATCTCTTAATTTAAGTTGACAATATCTAGGACTTTTATCCCATAATTTTAGTGGGTTTTCACTAAAATTTTCTTTTAAGATTTCATAAAGCCAATGAGTTTCTTCTAATACTTTTATTATAGGAGTCATTTCTCCTTTTTTAACTAGTGAAAATATTATTTCTTCTTTTCCTAGTTGGAAATGATATATTTGGCTTGATTTACTAGTTTCATTTTTACTAGTAGTTCCTGATAATATTGGAATTTTTAAGGAATTATTTCTTTGACTACTCTCCCCTTTTTCGAAATTAATTGATTTATTTGGTGCTTCCAAAGATGGTTTCGGAAAGTTTTGTTTCCATTGTGAATTTTTACTAGTACTTCTAAAATAAACATTATTGCCTGAAACTTGTAATTCAACATTGTTTTGTTGTTTTTCAGGTTCTTCGTCTACTACCGTAGGTAAAATCCATTCTCGAGGAATTTTGAGATCTCTCCAATTCATCAATCTTGGTTGAATTGCTGAATCGAAAGGACGAGGCTCAAATATTTCTATAACATTTTTATCTAAAAAATGTGTTGTAGTTATTGGGAGTCTTGTTAACTCATGTATTGTTTTCCAATGTATAGAAAGATTGGAAGATGTATTTTTCATTCCAATTCCTTTTGTTTGTATTTTTATTTTAACAGAATCCTCTATATTTAGGTCTGTTATTGATATAAAAAAATTTGGTTTTATATTAAACCAAATAATTTCATTTACTAAATTTGATTGTACTCCTCCGATTATTGCATTTAGAGGGTTTACAAATCTTTTGTCTAAAACTAAAACTGCAACTGGAGTATCCATTCCTTGTCTAAATAGGGCTGTAATACATATTTGAATTAATCCAATATGAACATATCTAATTTTTGGATGTTTTTTCCTCCATCTAGCAATTTTTCTTTTGTCGAACAGTGTTATTTCAGCTGTTCCTTCATCTGTACTTTGAGCTGTGGTATTTTCACTAAATTGCTCAAATATTCTTGTAGAAAATATTTTAAAGTTTGATAATTTATAAATATCTTCCTTTTTAACCATTTGACGAGTTTTTTCTAATTGTTCTAATTGTTCGTTGGTAAAAGTCAATTCTTCACCAACAACATCTTTTAATGTTAGTGTTTGTAACTCATTTTCATTATTTTGTTGTATTTCAATGGTGTTCATCATAAATACTACTTCATCATCTGAACTATCTAATTCATATTCCATTTTATAAAGAATTTCATCATTTTCTGAATATTCTTCTAATTCACTTCCATATCATACTTCTAATTCTTGTTCTTCAAGAAATTTTATCATTTTCTTTGCACTTTTTCCTTTTTCTAGGACATTCTGGTGCAACATGATCTTCTTCGTTACAGATATAGCATCTACACTTTTTCTTTGTATTTGGTTTATTTTTATTTTTATTAGAAAATTTTCTTTTTCTAATATATTTCTTGGTTTTGGAAAAAGGTATTTTCTTTTTCCAAGGTTTCCATTTAAATCTTCTTTTTCTTTTTTTAGAGAAAATTGGCCCACAACCAACTTTCCAGTTTTCTTTTAATATTTTATCACAACATTTTTTGCCAGATTTATTATTAGAAATTTGATTTTTCTTCATTTGCTTTTTGGCTTTAATTTCAGTACATTTTTCTTGTATAATTCTTAACACATAATTTATTCTAAAACCAAGTGTATTAGTTTTATCAACTTTCTTTAGCCATTCAGGATAACCCTTTATAGCTAATTCATCCCATGGATTTGGGAGTTTATAAAAAAATTGTTCCAACCAATATTGATTATTTGGTGGATCTAATTTAAAGTAATATTTTTTGAAAAGATCTACAAAATCTTCAAATTGACAAATATTACATAATTCGAGTTTTGACAATATGTAATATGCGTCTTCTTGGATTTGGGTTTCTCCCGTACTTCCAATTAAATTTTCTTTAATTATTTTAACAAAATCATTTAAGATTTCATCAAAAGTCTTAAAATTTTGAAGTAAGGCGGCTTTTTGGTGTTTTCCAGTTTCGGATTTTTCCCATTGTTGTAACCATTGCAAAACATCTCCTTGGAGAGTTGCAGCTACATAATCTAAGAATTTTTCTTTAGTCCATACTTTTCCATAATTAGTAATTAAAATGGACAGTGATTGTGCCCAATCATTAATTGTTTGTTCTTGATCTTTAAAAGGCACATTCCTTAAATCAAGATATGTGCCATGTTGGGCAACTGCTTGTTTATTTAAATCATCTCTTCTAAGAAAAAAAGGACTTGGTTCTTCCTCTTTTTTAGTACCACTAGTTGAAGTTTCTGTTGTTTTAACAAAATCTTCTTTATCTGTGGCAGGATTTTGCATAAATTCTTGGAATTCTTCCCAGTTAGAAAATTCCTTTAAAGGTTCCTCTGCTTTTCTTTTTCCTTTTTCTTCTTTTTCATCATCACTTATAGTGTTTACTATATGAGATGGTTCTTGTTCTTCTTCATCAGATGAATATTGATTTATTTCATACTGAAAGTGTTTTAATAATTTTTCATGTTCAAAATACGTAGTTTGTATTTATTCTATTATTTTATTTCTTTCAGAAATATTTAAATTTGGGTCTTTATATAATTCTCGCCAATAATCTAAAATTTCTTTTACATTTATAAATTCTGTATAATTAAACTTTTCTGTTTGAAAAGTATTTATTTCTTCAGTTCCGTAGTATAGTCTAGGAGTTTGGTTACTTCCAGAGCTATTCATACCATCTAAAGAGTTTAAAATATCTACAATATTTTCATCACATTTTAAATTTGATTTATTTTCCATATTTAGTTTATGTTCTAGATTTAAAAGTTTGTTTTCTACAAACATTTGATGTTTTTGATTTTTAAGATTCATAGGTTCGATTTTCTTAATCCAACCTATCATAAGATCAGTCATATTATTTAAAGCAGCACATACACTATTTATATTTTCGGATTGTTTATCAATATGCACACAGTGATTATACATAGTTTCTTTTTTACCTATTACAGGAGTAATACATTCTAAGTCAATACTGTATGTTTGTTCTTCCATTAATGTTTTCAAGGGTACCTAAGACCTCCTATTACTGTTGTTTCGGGTGCCTAAAACCAGTTCCCTTAATAGCCTAATTGCCACAACAAAGGCTTAAAACGGCTTGACGGGAGATATGGGCTTTGAAACGTAATAGGTGTATGGGTTTTATGAAAACACTCAAGGAAAAACAAAGGTACAATCTCAACTTAAAATTAAAATACCAGAAATTAAAACAGAAAAATAAAGATAGATATACTTACATAATAAAAGCGAAACCAATCCTCTGATACCAATTACACAGATGCGGAAAGAGGATCAAAGATTTTTATTTATTGATATAAAGGAAATATTTACACAGAGTTTTTAGAGAAGAGAAGGAAATTTTTTTATTACAGAGGAAGCTAAAATTATTACAAGCGAAGATAGATAATGATACAGACGATGCTTTCCCTTTTATAATGGTGAAAGCCAATTCTACCAATTCTAGATCATTCACGGCAATTATTTCATGCCATTCTCTTCTGACAACATTTCTAAATTTCTACAACAATTATAGACTTTACTATGCACAAAGTAAATGAATAGTAATTTTACTATTCATTGAAAATGACATAAAGTTAAGGAATAGTAATTATACAATAATTATACAATGACTTTTTATTTATGTCCGCACAGCTGTCTACTATCTACAAACATCTTTATTCTGGATTCCTCCACCACCTTCGAGAACTTGCACACCTGTCGTGTGCTGGATTGATTGTGCAGTCGTTCAGTAGGCGACAAATTCTTTGACGTCATGGATGACGTTTTTGTCTAACCCTCCATTTGATTAATGAGGTTAGCTTCTCCAACAGAGTCCAATAACAGGCTATCAATAGGACTTGAATTTGAGCCGAAATTGATTTGATTCTCCATTTCCTCGGCCTCCATTAATAAATCATATGGAATATCTTTAAACCACCAGCAAGTTGCCCAGTGGTAACGCACTAGGATGATTGGGAGTTCCCCAGGTCGAATCTTGGTAATTGCAAAAATATTTGGTGGCCAGCAGCTAGCCACAGTTTTGCGAAAGTTGGCCCGGACACCCTGTGGTAATAGAAAGTATCTAGATCAAAAAAAAAATTATTATCATTGTAACCCTAAGGGATTGCCTTAGCGGTAAGGACGTACTTAAGATTGTATAGTTAGGTGCACGATCTCAAGTTCAATTCCCACTGTGTCAAGATTCTTGGGGTCACTGGAGCGTCTCCAAGTCGATAATCGCCATGGATATATATATATATAAATTGTAACTATTACCTTATAGACATAAATATTCAACTTACTCATGCAAATATGATATTGCAAACACAATTTTTTTTTTGTTATGAACTTTAATTACATCTGCATCGCATATAATTTATTGAAGGCATTGTTATAAATATGAAAATTTACCTTCATTCTACCTTTGCATATTCCATTAAAAAAAATCATGAGTACATGCAATTATTTTTCATGCAAGCCAGTCAAATGCATCCTAATTGAAAAAATTTGTGACATTTTCTTCTAAATCTAATCATGATTTTAGAAAGCCAAAATAATTGTTGGAATAAGATATATAAATTTGTATGCGTGAGAAGTGGGAGATATACATGTGTATGTATGAAAAATTAAGGGGTATAAGTTTAATCGCTAGAAAGTGAAGGGGGCATATTTGTAAAAAGCAAGAGGTATATATATGTGTTTCTGTTTGTGCATGTGTAAAAATATAAAGGGCATTTAAGTGCAATTGTCAGAAAGAAAAATTGTGTATATTATATGAAAAAAAAGAAGTAATTATAGGTATAATTGTCCTAAAGTGAGGGTTGAATGTGTGAGAAGTAAGAAGTATAAAAAAGATAAAAGTATATGATGTAATTATAAGAAAGTGAGGGTTGATGGGCTTTAATTGATTAGCTATTTTGATTTAATTGATTTGGGCTTGGCTTGCTCATCGGGTTGAATGGAATGGGCTTGGCCCACTGCATGTGATATGGGCTCCTTTCTTTTAATTCTATATAGCCCAACCCATTTGAGCTTTAATAATTTTAATGCCAAGGCTTGCTGTTCAGGCCGAAAAACAAATGCTACTATCAAGATTTGAATATATGTCTAGCTTGTAAACACTCACTACTCTAGCAAGTTGACCTATGCACTTCCTTGATAATTAATTTCCCTCATTTTTAGTTTAATCCCGTAAAGCTAATTGTTTATTTTTTTCACCAAATTTCTTTTCGCCATAACTTTTCCTTTCAACTCTAAATTACTCCATTCAAAAGCCAATATTCTCCATTTAATTTTAAGCACCAGAAAAACACTAAAAGCACAGCAAATATAAAAATATACACTCTCCAAAGTATATATTAGTGGGTTATAATGTACTAATTTTTCTGTAAATCAGTCATTGTTCTTATATTTATGTGTGCATATATATGTATATATACATATATATGATACCATAAGGGGCAGAAGATAGTAGAGGCTACGGGTATCTGACTACCTTTACGAAATTAATCGCGCATATCAATCATATGATGACCTACAAAACTTGTAATTTAGTACTTAGCATACCGGACCACTCTGCGAACAGACAAGCAACACATGGCCTCTTGCCTTCAAATGCTCTACTCACGCTCAAACACCATGTCTACGTATGCTAATACTCTATTACTATTTGCAGGAATTATACAAGTATTTTGAAAATGAGATCTTTAGATTTCTTATACAAGAGATCCACACAACTAGTTCTTAGTGTTCTGATATGAGAGATCCATAAAAATCGCAGTCACGGAGCATATTAATCAAAGAAAATAAGTTGTTAAGTGGCAGACATAGAGCATACTACACAAAAGATCTAATTTTTCATATTAATCAAGTATAATTATCAAAACTACAACTTGTGGCTTTAACAAACCATTTCATCAAAACATAAATTTTAAGAGTAAAAGGACCTTTTCATTCTGAACCCTTGTTCAGAACTCTGAATATTCCGACTACTCACAAGGCATAGTAACTACCTCTGATACCATACAGGGCAGAAGATAGTAGAGACTACGAGTAGCTGACTAACTTCACGAAATTCATCGCGCATATCAAACACTAGTGTATGGAGAATCCTATACAAAGGACAAAAAACATAAGAACAAAAGAGGCGGCAATGCACAAGAGAATTATCAAACAAGCATCTTACATTAACTAAGGGAATTACAAAAGAGTACACGACTCTCCAACCAAACTCCTACAAGACTTAGAGACTACAAACTGAAACCAAACTCGAATGAATAAACAAGGCATCAACTAGCTCCTTTTATAGGGAAAGGGCTTAGCACAGGGATGCATTACAACCACATAAGCAAAAGTTGAAGGAATCTACTTTCGGAAAGTAAAAGGTACTTTAGACAAAAGCAACAATAATACAAACAACTTTTACTTTACTTTTACTAACTTTAAATAAAGGAGATCCAAGTTGTCTTTTGAGTGGACTCGTTCTGCTGACACTGAGTCGTCAATCCGTGTGAGCTCCATCATCGTCAAAATCATGAGCAAAATTATTATCTCATTCTTCAGCTTCGTCTTCATCATTAATTCCAACAAACGTATTGGAATCAGAACTTTGTGAACCATTTGACCAAAAGTGGTCCTTCGCATAATCGAACAGGCAGACAATCAAGTTATTACAACGGGTATCGTCAGGCTTATGCCACGGATCAATATCGTATTTGACATATTCGGGCACCTTTGTAACATCCACTTAGTTGAGATGGCATATATAATTTATGAAGGAAACATAGTCTAGATTGTATAGTTCTTAACTAGTTTTTGATAGATTATATGTATACCATTCAACAATTATAGCGTTGCGGCCATCAGGAGCAGGGTCTGCAGAGGTTCATGAAATGTAATCATCACGTATTGATGGTGGTGAGTTCGTAGGGCAGTTTCCCACTAGTCTATGGTCTTGAACCATTGGAGAAAGGTGATGAGATTTAAGGAACCTGGATGGGCAACATCATATATATCACTGAATTGGAGGTCCTGGACTTAAAGTCTAAGGTATTCGTAAAGAACTGGAGCCTCAAAAATGAAGGCAACTGTGTAAACTTTAGTTAGGTACCATAGAAAAACAAGGGCCTGCTTTGGGACTCGGGTTGGTTTGTGAATGTGAAACAAGGAACAATATGGGTATGAGGGATGAAGGCGTAAACCTCTGAATATGAGCCCATATTTTCTTATGAGAATTTTCAGAAACTTTTGGAGCATATCCTTGTCTCGAGCATGGATTGCATTTTGACCTATTTGTTCCTGTATTTCAGGAGGTAAAACAGAGACACCATCAAGGATTGGGAAATTTGGATCCATGGTGGCAAAAGAGGAAATCTGAGTAATGGGAAAGACACATGGATATATGGTTGTTAGCTTCTGTCATGAAAGGGTTTACAATAGACTTGTTTGGGAAGAAAGGCGATGTAGAACAAAGAGGAAGGACGGGAAAAGAAGTTTGCTATAACATTGTCCTTTCCTTTGAGATGCTTGACATCAAACGACCATTGAGAAAATCATTATGCCCAATGTAACAATTGGGAGTTAGGAATCTGCTTTTGTTTGAACTGAATCATTGCTGGGAAGGAGGTCATATCCATCTCAATTTTGAAGTGTTGACCTATCAGATGAAATTGGACCTTTTCTATTCCACGACGAATAGTAAGGATTTCTTTGAAGGTCGAATAGTAATGCATTTATGCTGGCTTGAACTTGCCAGATTTGTATCCACCCACATGACACTTGTTGTCGATTTCTTATAATAGAATGGCTGCCCAGTATTCATGACTGGCGTCTGTTTGCAAAATTCTTTTGCCATTTGATGGAATTTGTAATGGGGGTAGATTCTTTGAGAATCTTTTGAGTTCTTTGACACAATCAGTATGTAACTGTGTCCATGGAGGTGGAGACTTTCTTAAGAGAGTAGCAAGAGGGGCAATAAACTTTGAAACTTTCGGAATAAATTAAGACATATAATTTACTATGCCTAAAAATTGTTGTATTTGAGTAACTGAAGTAAGGACATCCAGGAATTTCAGAAGATCATTGGAAATGTGGGATTGTAACTTGAATTTTCCATCATATATTTTCATATCAAAAAAGTCTTTCTCTATAACACTTATCACCATTTTCTTTTCAGAAAGCATTATTACATGATCAAGAACAATTTTGTGAAAGTGGTTGAGCAGGTTAATATGAGACTTATGATCTGGGGAGAATAGAAGGATATCGTCAATATACACCAGGGCATTTACAAGTAAGGGTTGAAAGATTTGCATCATGGTTTTTTGGAATACAGATGGTGCATTCTTCAATCCAAAGGGCATGACTGTCCATATGTAATGGTGGCCTGGTATACAAAATGCAATTTTGGGACAATCTTCTGGGGAGATTCCAAGTTGTCAAAATCTTACTTTAAGGTCAAACTTGGAGAAAACTCTAGCATGTGACAAGTGGCTGAACATAGAATGCTACTGAGGAAGCGGGTATGTGTCGCTGGCGAGGAACTGATTTAATGGTTGGTAATTAATAACCAATCTCATTTTTCCTCGAATTTATTTTTAGCGTTTGTTAACATAAAATGCTTCACAAGCCCATAGAAAAGTTGTGGCTTCAATCAACCGTTGTTGTTGAAGAGTGTTAAGTTCTTCTATAGCAAGAGCGAGGTGTTCTGGATTCATGCCTGAATGGGTGGCTCAAGTGGGGTTAACATCTTCATTCATTTTGAAAGGGAGATGGATAAAGAACTTTGGGTTTTGCTACAATGGGTTTTTACATTTCTACAAAAATTCAGTATAGGAATCAACGCATGATAAAGTGATAAGGTTCTGCTTGAGGACATCAAGTGGGACATTCTGAGTTAAAAGGAATTCAAGCTAGGGGGTATTTTGAAGGTGGTAAAGGTTTTATGTATTTGACCAAGGTAAAAAATAATTCTTAAACCTTAAACCATCTCTTGACCAACGGAGACCAGGGAACTTATGGAGTATGTCAAAACCAATAAGTAAGTCTCTTTGTGGTAATGGGTTTCCAAGGACTTTGTGGAGGATAGACAAGTCTGGGAATATCTGGAATTGAATAGCTTTGCTTATTTTGTCTACTATCAGTATTTTTCCATTTGCAACACGGAATCCTACTGAGCATTTTTGCCAATATGATGATGGCAAAAGAGAGGGATTCATCAATGATCGAGCTGCGCCTGTATCAAAAAAGGCAACAATGGGTCTCAGCTTATCATAGGATTTTTTAATCAGCTGGATCTTCCTTAGTGGAGTTGGGATAGTTGCAAGGGATAAGCAGTTTTCTTGGTCATAGAGCTCTACAGGTTCAAAAGAGGAAATTGATGGATAATCTGTATCTTCTAAACTACTAATGGAACTCGAATCATCATCCGAGGATTCATCATCTGTGTATGAGATTGTCATGATGGTGTCTGGAGAAGCTTCTTTTGGTCGAAAAACAACCATAGAGGGGGTGAATAGGGTTTTAAAAACTAAATGCGGAATTAAAACGTTTTTTAAAATATTTAAGTAAAGCAACTTAGCTAAGTAACAATATCAAGGAAATGATAATTTCAAGTGATCAATCTCAAGACAAGCAAATAAGCAATCTCAAAATAAAAGCAATAATATAGCAATAAAAAGAGAGCTTGAGTTTAGAAAAATTGAATCAATTTGAAGCTCGAGACTTTTTGTCCACACTGTTCGGTTTCTTCAACTATACGTTTGCACTCGGTTAGTTTTCCTAGAATTTCCACTATTCAATCTTCTTCGGTGAAGATCAAACCTCAATACAAATGTTTCTATGCATACAACACTCACAATGTAGCTATACCCACTACACTTCTCACAAGATATACTCACTTGCTCTTCAAAGAGACAAACTCTCTTTTGAAATGAAGAATGAATTGTTTATGGTGATACACACCAATACAATAACTCTCAAGTGTATTTGAAGATTACAAATGAAGCTCACACTAGAGTTATCAAGATTGGTCAAAATATATAACTCAAAAGATGAAAGATTGATCAAAATGTGTTCTTGAATCTTTGTACATTTGAATATATGAATAATAGAGTATAAAATGATTCAAGGTATGTTAAAACATGTATAGGACCTCCTATATATAGTTTGCAAACTCATATGGCCTTTTGGGGTGATTAAGAAAGGTTTTGGGTCAAAGGTATACATTTTCAAATTTTCCAACAACTAGTTTTGACAAAAAATTCAAATTTGTTTTAATAATTTTTCCGAATTTGACCGTTGGATCATGCTCAAATATAAGTCAAAAGTGCTACAAGATGTTGTCTAACTACTGTAAAAATTTCAAAATGATCAGAATCAGGGAAGGCCTCCATCTTATCGTTAAATCAAAACTGTGCAAAAATTGAGCGAATTTTAAATGTAAAATAAAAATATTTTTGCAATTTAACAATTTTGTTCCAAATAAAATTCTAATGATTTTTGAACCTCAAAGATATGCTTTTAAGATACCTATTTTTATTAGAGCTTAAAATATGATCATTTAAAATTAATATGAATTTTATTTTGAAACTCGGTCTTTGTAAAATGATGTTTTTCAAATAAATTCAATTTCAAGCTTGTTTGAATCAATCTTTAAAATATGAATGAATACATTTGAGTTATATGGATTTGATCAATAAAGTAACTTCACATAAATCTTAAGCACTCATTCAATTACTGAATTAACGAGTCTTCGAATGCTTTGATTTGTTTCTTCGGATTGATCTTCATTTGAAGCTTTTTCCTTGAAGCTTTTCATATATTATTTTGATCCTTTGTGCTTAATGATTTGCATTGAGAGATTTGATCTTCCTTATCTTGTCCAATGATCGAATAGTGAAAGATTGATCATTGTCATATTTTTCTTGAATTTTTCATGTAAATGAACTGTATACTTATATCAAGAAACATGTTAAATTACACATGATTGATTTATTGTTATTATCAAAATAAGATTAAGACATTGGATCAACAATCTCCCCCTTTTTGATGATGACAATAAATTAATGTGTGTTTACAATAACAAGCATAAATAGCATATAAATATAAATAAATAATATGCTCCCCCTCAATTTATGCAAAGATGACAATTAAAAAATATTGCAAATATTTAAGATAGTTTTAAAACCAAAACTAATATATATATATATATATATATTTTATAAATAAACCTTTCAAAAGTGTGAATGTAGATCTTACCACAACACTAACACCATACACACATTTTCTCCCCCTATGGCAACATCAAAAAGGGATCTAGGCCGTGCGAGGCGCTGGATTTTAGATGCACGCGGGAGCGCTACATATTTTGACTTTTTGCTTAAAGAAGACAACTTTCCGTCTTTGAGATTTTTTTTAATGACATATATTATTCTTCGACTGCAAAATCATTGTTAGTTTACAATAACATGCGAAATGAAGACTTCCAATACTAATCCAAGTCAAACATAATTAATGAACTTTTTTTTTAATCAAACTAGATGTCACAAGCTCTAGTTATACCAAGTTCACGACGGATAGTACAAAAACGATCGCCCGGGAGTGGTTTAGTAAAAATATCGGCAAATTGCGATTCGGTGCTACGAATTCAATATCAATATCACCTTTTTGCACATGGTCATGAATAAAATGATGTCTTATCTCAATGTACTTAGTACGTGAATGTTGTATGGGGTTCTTGGTCAAGCTAATAGCACTTGTGTTATCACATTTAATGGGAATGTAGCTAAGACTAATTCCAAATTCTTCTAGTTGTTGTTTAATATATAAAGTTTGTGCACAACAACTTTTGGCTGCCACGTATTCGGCTTCGGCCATTGAAAGGGCCATCGAATTTTGTTTCTTACTTGACCAAGATACTAGTGCCTATCCTAGAAAATGACATGTGCCACTACTGCTTTTCCTATCGATTTTGCAACCCGCAAAATCCGCATCGGAATAACTTATTAGGTCAAATGTGTTCTCTCTTGGATACCACAAACCCAAAGAACTAGTGCCGAAAAGATAACAAAATATACGTTTTACGGCATGTAAGTGGGATTCTTTTGGATCCGCTTGGAATCGTGCGCATAGACAAACACTAAACATGATGTCCGGCCTAGAAGCCGTCAAATAAAGTAAGCTACAAATCATACCTCGATACTTTTTGATGTCGACACTCTTACCACTTTCGTCTTTGTCAAGTTTCAACGTTGAACTCATAGGCGTACTCATTGATTTAGCGCCTTCCATGTTGAACTTCTTTAATAGTTCTTTGACGTACTTCTCTTGATTAACGAAAATCCCATTTTTGCATTGCTTTACTTGCAATCCGAGAAAATAATTCATCTCTCCCATCATGCTCATTTCAAATCCTTTTGCATACAAGTAGAAATTTTTTTACAAATATTGTCGTTAGTAAAACAAAAAATAATATCATCAATATAAATTTGCACAAGTAGCATATCATTGGCATGATTCTTAATGAATAAAGTAGTGTCTACTTTGCCTCTAACAAATCCATTATTAAGCAAAAATGAACTTAATCTATCATACCATGCTCTAGGTGCTTGTTTCAAGCCATATAATGCTTTAGACAATTTAAACACGTAATCCGGATGCGTATGATTTTCAAATCTGGGAGGTTGTTTCACATAAACTTTCTCTTCAATAAATACATTCAAGAAAGCATTTTTCACATTCATTTGATATAGTTTAAAATTTTTAAAGCAAGAGTAAGCTAGTAGCATGCAAATAGCTTCTAAACGTGCAATGGCTGCATATGTTTCTTCATAATCAATGCCCTCCTCTTGATTGTATCCTTGGGCAACGAATCTACCTTTATTTCTAACAATAACACCATTTTCATCATTTTTATTCCGAAATACACATTTAGTGCCTATAATAGTATGATCATTTGGTTTGGGAACAAGTGTCCACACTTTATTTCTCTCAAATTGATTGAGCTCTTCTTGCATAGCCATCATCCAAGATTCATCTTGTTCGGCTTCATTTATGTTTTTAGGCTCATATTGAGAAATAAATGCCATATTATTGCAAACATTTCTTAAGGATGATCTAGTCATGACCTTACTAAATGGCTCTCCAATAATTTGATTAATAGGGTGGTTGGACACAAATTACCAACTCTTAGGTAAATCATTAGAGTTTTGCTCCGCCTTACTTTTTATCTCCTTAGAAGAAGTTTGAGCACTCGATGGTTCTTCCTTAGATGTATCATTAATTTGAATATCCGAAACGTTTTGAATAATTTTAACGTCATCATCGGATTGCACTATGGGTGCAAAAGGATTATATTCATCAAAAACAACATGTATAAATTCTTGAACAACTAAACTTTTCTTATTGTAAACACAATAAGCTTTACTATTAGTAGCATATCCAAGAAATATTTCTTCGTCGGATTTAGCATCAAATTTTTCTAAATGATCATGATTATTTAAAATGAAACATTTACAACAAAAAACCTTAAAATATGCAATATTAGGTTTCTTGTCATTCCATAATTTGTAAGGTATCTTATCTAACTTTTTACGAATAATAAAACGATTAGTTACATAGCATGCGGTATTAATAGCTTCCGCCCAGAAATATTCTGGTAAAAAATGTTCATTTAACATAGTTCTAGACATCTCTTGAAGAGATCTATTTTTTCTTTCAACCACACCATTTTGTTGAGAAGTTCTAAATGCCGAAAAGTTATGATTAATACTATGCTCAACACAAAAATTCTCAATATCAATATTATCAAATTCTCTACCTCTATCACTTCTAACATGTACAATATAAACACTTTTTTTATTTTGAACTTTTCTACAGAATTTAGCAAATACATGAGGTGTTTCACTTTTATGAGTAAGAAAGAATACCCAAGTAAATCTAGAAAAATCATCAATAATCACAAAGGCATACAATTTACCACATAAACTAGCAACCGAATTAGGTCCAAATAAATCTAAATGTAACATATCAAGTGATCTAGTAGTAGTAATATCTTTTTTAGATTTAAAGGAAGACTTGTGCTGTTTACCAAGTTGACATGCATCACAAATTATATCTTTAACAAATTTAGTTTTAGGCAATCCTTTAACCAATTCCTTTTTAGATAATTTGTGAATTAAATCCATATTAGCATTACCTAATCTTATATGCCATAATCAAGAAGCATCATTTAACACAGATAAACATTTAACATCTTGTTGAGACAAATCATCAAGTTCAAGAGTATATACGTTATTAGATCTATAAGCAACAAACAAGATAGAACTATCACTAATATTTTTAACAATGCAACATTCAAATTTAAAAATAACTTCATAACCTTTATCACACAATTGACTAATACTAAGCAAGTTATGTTTTAAACCGTCAACAAGTAAAACATTATCCATATAAGAAGATTTATTACCAACTTTACCAATACCAATGATTTTACCTTTGGCGTTATCTCCAAATGTGACGTTGCCTCCTTATTTAGGAGTGAGACTCAAGAAATTTCTCTTTTCTCCCGTCATGTGTTTTGAGCATCCACTATTCAAGAACCACTTTGTTTTGCTAACTTTTGCTCTCATGCAAACCTACACCAAAATCTTAAGTAACTTATCTTTTGGTAATTTCACAGGGTCCTTCAAGTATAACTCTCCATTATTCAAAATCACTAGATTGTAAAAATATGATCATTCTACTTTTTCAATAGTTATAATTATTACCATCAAATAGGGGTGGTCTATAGGTGGAGATACCTTCGAAAAAATTGGTTCCTTGATATATAGACAAGAATGTAAACTCTAAGATTGTTAAATCAAAATAAGAATACAACCTCTAATACCAATTTTTCGTTGGAAAACAACCCTAGGGGGGGGGGGGGCTGAATAGGGTTTTAAAAACTAAATGCGGAATTAAAACATTTTTTAAAATATTTAAGTAAAGCAACTTAGCTAAGCAACAATATAAAGGAAATGATAAATTTTAAGTGATCAATCTCAAGATAAGCAAATAAGAAATCTCAAAATACAAGCAATAATATACCAATAAAAGAGAGCTTGAGTTTAGAAAGATTGAACCAATTTGAAGCTCGAGACTTTTTGTCCTCACAGTTCGGTTTCTTCAAACATACGTCCGCGCTTGGTTAGTTCCCCAAGATTTTTCACTATCCAATCGTCTTCAGGTGAAAATCAAACCTCAATACAAATGTTGTTATGCACACAACACTCACAATATAGCTATACCCACTACACTTCTCACAAGATATACACTCACTTGCTCTTCAAAGAGACAAACTCTCTTTTGAAAAAAAGAATGAATTGTTTGTGGTGATACACACCAATACAATAACTCTCAAGTGTATTTGAATATTACAAATGAAGCTCACACTAGAGTTATCAAAATTAATCAACATATATAGCTCAAAAGATGAAAGATTGATCAAAATGTGTTCTTGAATCTTTGTATATTTGAATATATGAATAATAGAGTATAAAATGATTCAAGGTATGTTAAAACATGTCTAGGACCTCATATATATAGCTTGCAAACTCATATGGCCGTTGGGGGTGATTAAGAAAGGTTTTGGGTCAAAGGTATACATTTTCAAATTTTTCAACAGCTAGTTTTGACAAAAAATTCAAATTTGTTTTAATAATTTTCTCCGAATTTGACCGTTGGATCATGCTCAAATTTTAGTCAAAAGTGCTACAAGATGTTGTCTAACTACTGTAAAAATTTCAAAATGATCAAAATCCGAGAAGGCCTCCATCTTACCGTTAGATCAAAACTGTGCGAAAATTGAGCGAATTTTAAATGTAAAATAAAAATATTTTTGCAATTTAACAATTTTGTTCCAAATAAATTTCTAATGATTTTTGAACCTCAAAGATATGTTTCTAAGATACCTATTTTTATTAGAGCTTAAAATATGATCATTTAAAATTAATATGAATTTATTTTGAAACTCGGTCTTTGTAAAATGATATTTTTCAAATAAATTCAATTTGAAGCTTGTTTGAATCAATCTTTAAAATATGCATGAATACATTTGAGCTATGTGGATTTGATCAATAAAGTAACTTTACATAAATCTTAAGCACTTACTCAATTACTGACTTTGATTTGTTTCTTCGGATTGATCTTCATTTGAAGCTTTTCATATAGTCTTTTGATCCTTTGTGCTTCATGATTTGCATTGAGAGATTTGATCTTTCTTGTCTTTTCCAATGATCGAATAGTGAAAGATTGATCCTTGTCATGTTTTTCTTGAATTTTCCAAGTAAATGAACTGTATACTTATATCAAGAAACAAGTTAAATTACACATGATTGATTTATTGTTATTATCAAAATAAGTTAAGACCTTAGGTCAACAGCTTGATCATCGAGAGACAAGACAGACTCAACATTTGAATCACCAACGTCGGGGGCTAAAGGATAAAACATATGTTGTAGACAAAACATCCATCGTTCTTTTTACCACGGACGTTTTTTCTTTTGACGAACTTCGAAGCCTTTTTCTTGTTAAAGGATTTTTTTGGCTTCCAAGGTTAGGCTTCACCAAAATTATGGTTTTGTTGCTTGGACTTGTGCTTGGACTTATGATTAGACTTCCTCTTGAATTGATTTTTATTTCCTTTGCGGTAACTACAGTCACATGATCGCTCTTCTTTGCACTTGATTTTTAAGAAATCTTTGTTGCAGGCAGTTGTGAGCATATTCCTAGTTTTCGCCGTGTCTTCAAAAAGTTTCTTCTAGTTGCACACTCTTTCAATAGAATCGGTAAGGTACTCATAGATATTAGCAATAGACAAATCTTTAAGCTTGAGATTTTGGAGCTTTATTATCTTTTTTTGCTTCAGTGATAAGAGCATCTGGGAAAGAATGGAAGAAGACTTGTTTCAAGTTTAAATCATCAAGGCCATCAATGATATAAAATCTTTTTGACATGCGATCATAATGTCTCTCAAGGTCTCTAGGATCAAGAGAGTAGCATTCCATATTCAGGAATTCATCTCTGGCAACATCCGAATGTTGGATGGGTTTTCCAATAAATTCATTGTAAATCAGAGCCAGGAAATTATCAAATGTAGTCTGCTGTTGGAGCTGCAGTTGTTTGTATGCACCAAGGGCTTCATACCACTCTTTTAATATTCCAACGAGCCTGAATAAGAAGTGTTTTATTACTTCTTTGGTGGTATGGCTTTCTAGATCAGCATTCATACACGCTGTAAAGGAAAAGAGACGTTCTCGCCATTTGTCAGGAGAAACATCATCAATCGTGAATTTCTGGTATGTATCATGGACTGGTGGATCAGGAGTGTGAACAACGTATGGTGCTGCAGGGTTTTCTTCAGGATCTTCCACCATAGGTTCTTCTTGGGGCGGGGGTTGATTTTGCTACTGTTGGTTTTGCTGCTACTGTTGCTGAGCTGAATAAATCTCTTCAAATGAATTAAAGAGATCTAATGAATTTGTTTAGATAAGCTGTCTATCTTGGATAGTGAGATTTTTCAGGAAGGAGGCTATATGGTTGGATGGCTAGTTTTCAAGTACAGAGATAGGAAACATTTCCATATAAGAAGATGCTCATGTGGTAAGATCATTTTACGAAGGGGGTTTTGGAGATGGGGTATATAATCTGCTGAGGAAAGCTGGGGATTTGTATGAGCAGTTATATGGGAGGCTTGTTCTATTTTGGCTTTGGAGGGTTTATCATAATTAGGAATTGGAGGATAGCCATAACCAGAATGGAGGTACCTATCATTGAACTCCTTGGTAGGTAATTGGTCTTGGTACTGAACTCTAGCATCACCTGGGCCACGAGGTTTAGGGTAATACATAGGTTTCCTTGGTTTAAAGGCAGTATCATGGGAAATTAATGGTTGGGGTACGTTCAGGCCATTTGGGTAATCTCCTTCTTGGGGAATCAACCCAAAGATCAATACTATCTGGGTTGGTTATACCAGTAGTAAGTGGCCGTTCTTTTGGGAATCTAATAGGATCAATATTCTGTGGATAGTTTGGAGAAGAGTTTTCGATAGCTCTTAGCTATGCTTCTAAGGCTTTCTTTTCTCTTTCTCTGTCAGAGAACCAAGACGTTGTTGCAGCAAAATCAGTGATAGTCGTCGAGACGTGATTCATGCGATAATTTAAAACTTTGATACGCATTTTGAGGTCGACTATTGCAGAATCCATATCTTTGAAAGAAGCCATTTTAGTTTCAATTTTGCGTGTGGTTTGGTCAATCTGTGCAAGCACTTGGTTCTGAGCGACTGCATTCTCAGCTTGCCAGTTGAGGGCTGCTTCAGCAACAATGACTTTCTTCTGTTTTCCATGAGGATCAAGCGTAATAGGATTTTTAACTTTCCACATATGCTTTGTTCATTAGGAAAGATTGTCAAAGTCGTCTGCAGGAGGGAATAAAGGGCTCTTACCTTGTTCTTCTTGGAACATATAGCACGACAATGGTTTCGAAGCATAGTGCTGGAACATGGATGCTGATCAATAGGCATATTGAGGGCCTTAAAAGCTTTGATAGCATATGGAGACAACCTCGATAAAGGTTTCTGTGGAGCCGGCTTTGGTGGTGATGGTCTTAGTGTTTGTGGTGGAGGAGAGCAGGACCTGACTTCAAGAGGCGGTGTTGGCAGAGGTTTGTCACCATAAATGACATAGTAATCAAACCTGCCAGAGGGTTCGCCAAGTGGACCAACTGTGGGGTCCACTTCGCACAGCCCCACATTTTCAATGATCTACTGAAATTCCCAGATGTCCTTACCTCGGTTACTCAGATTCACAATTTTTGGGCTTAGTAAATTATAAGTCTCAATTCATTCCGAAAGTTTTAAAGTTTACTGCCCCTCTTGCTACTCTCTTACGAAAGTCACTACCTCCATGGACACAGTTATATACTGATTTTGTCAAAGAACTCAAAATACTCACAAAGAATCTACCCCCATTACAAATTCCATCAAATAGCACAAGAATTTTGCAAACATACGCCAGTCATGAATACTGGGCAACCATTCTATTGGAAGAAATCGACAACAAGCGTCATGTGCGTGGATACAAATCTGGCAAGTTCAAACCTGCAGAAATGCATTACCATTCGACCTTCAAAGAAATCCTTACTGATCGTCGTGGAATAGAAAAGTTATAATTTCATTTGATAGGTCACCACTTCAAAATTGAGATGGATATGACCTCCTTCCCAACAATGATTCAGTTCAAACAAAAGCAGATTCCTAACTCCCAATTGTTATGTTGGGCAGAATGATTTTCTCAATGGTTGTTTGATGTCAAGCATCTCAAAGGAAAGGACAATGTTATAGCAAACTTTTTTTCCCGTCCTTCCTCTTTGTCCTACATCGCCTCTCTTCCCAACCAAGTCTATTGCAAACCCTTTCATATACAGAAGCCAAAATCCATATATCCATGTGTCTTTTCTATTACCCAGATTACCCCTTGTGCCACCATGGATCCAAATCTCCCAATCCTTGATGATGTCTCCCTTTTACCTCCTGAAATAGGAACAAATCGGTCAAAATGCAATCCATGTTCGAGACAAGGATATGCTCCAAAAGTTTTTGGAAATTCTCATAAGCATATATGGGCTCATATTTAGAGGCTTACACCTTCATCCCTCATACCCATATTGTTCCTTGTTTCACATTCACAAACCAACCCGAGTCCCAAAGCATGCCTTTATTTTTCTATGGTACCTGACTAAAGTTTACGCTGTTGCCTTCATTTTTGACGCTCCAGTTCTTTATAATTACCTCAGACTTTCAGTCCAGGACCTCCAGTTCAGTGATATATATATATGATGTTGCCCATCCAGGTTCCCTAAATCTCATCACCTTTCTCCAATGGTTCAAGACCATAGACCAATGGGAAACCGCCCTGCGAACTCATCGCCACCGATACGTGATGATTACATTTCATGAACCTCTGCGGAGCCCGCCTCCTGATGGCTGCAACGCTATAATTGTTGAATGGAATACGTATAATCTGTCAAAAACTAGTCGAGAACCGTATAATCTGGAATATGTTTCCTTTATAAATTATATATGCCATCTCAACCAAGTGAATGTTACAAAGGTGCCCGAATATGTCAAATACGGTATTGATCCGTGGTACAATCCTAATGATACCTATTGTAATAACCTAATTGTCTGCCTGTTCGATTACACGGAGGACCACTTTTGCTCAAATGGTTCACAAAGTTCTGATTCCAATACATTTATTGGAATTAATGATGAAGACGAAGCTGATGAATGAGATAATAATTTTGCTCATGATTTTGACAATGATGGAGCTGACACGGATTGATGGCTCAGTGTCGGCAGAATAAGTCCACTCAAGAGACAGCTCGGATCTCCTTTATTTAAAGTTAGTAAAAGTAGTTTGTATTATTGTTGCTTTTGTCTAAAGTGCCTTTTACTTTTCGAAAGTAGATTCCTTTAGCTTTTGCTTGTGTGGTTGTAATGCATCCCTGTGCTAAGCCCTTTCCCTATAAAAGGAGCTAGTTGATGCCTTGTTTATTCATTCGAGTTTGGTTTCAATTTGTAGTCTCTAAGTCTTGTATGAGTTTGGTTGCAGAGTCATGTACTCTTTTATAATTCCCTTAGTAAATGCAAGATGTTTGTTTGATAATCCTCTTGTGTATTACCGCCTCTTTTGTTCTTACGTTTCTTATCCTTTGTATAGGATTCTCCATACACTACTGTTTGTTTGATGATTAATATGTGCGATTAATTTCGTAAAGGTAGTCAGATACCTGTAGTCTCTACTTGAGAGACATTATGATCACATGTCAAAAAGGTTTTATATCATCAAGGCCCGTAGTGTATATATATATGTTTGCAATATTTATTGCTTAATTTTTTTCTCTAAATCCAAATTCCAGAGACATAATAAGCAAAATTTTCTTTTAATCGCTACTATAGCATTCCACATCTATATTGAAAAGGCTATTTTTGAAATTTAAAAATGTATAAGAGATATAGAATTGTAAGTAAATGACTAAAACACACTTTGGTATTTTATTTAAGCATTAAACATGTATATTTGAAACATACTTGTTAAAACGTATAAATCAAAATATTTTTTCATTATAATATTATGTATAAAACATAATTAAAAAAAATGACTTCAACGTGTTTAAAAATGGTTGGCATAATATTTATACATCAACTTTTACACAACTGTTGGATATATTCTAAAACTTATTAAATGAACTCATTTGATTTGTCTCACTTGATCTAAATATAATATTTTTTCATTTAAATACCCTTATGATAACATAATTACAATATGTCAGATGGGTCGGGATGGGATAGATCGAGTTTAGGCTTATGAATATAGTAAAGGGAGGGGGTGTTTCAATTTTTTTTAAAACAAAACTTGAACCAATTGGATTAGATTCTTTATAATGGGTAGTTAATGCTTGTTTTATTTCGCTGTAAATATCGTATAGACTAGAATTTCCCGAATAGGTCATGTTTGGGACGGATTTTTATAAAACAAGTAAAGTATAGGTTCTGCAACAAAAATTCGGGACAAGTTCAGGTCAGTTTCAAGTCCATGTAAATTTAACCTCTTGGACCTGAACTAACCTAAATACAATAATTTTTTTAAAAAGATATCCTTATAATTCCATATAATTACAATGTGTCGAGGTGGATCGAGGTTGAGCCAAATTCCTTTGTTTAGGCCTTTGAATCCGCGAATTTACTATTTGTGGCAAGTTTAGATTTGATAATAAGTTGGATTAGGAAGCTTAGATTTGACTTCCGTCAAATCCAGTGCGATTATCGGCATAAACACTATAACCCACGATCTTTGGGATTTTTTATTTTGGCAGTTATTTTGAATTATTTCCTTTCATGCAATTCTTCAACCTTATAAGAGAATTTCTTTGTAATCGTTAAAGGCAGACTATTTTTGAATAAAATTGTGAGTGTTTTCTTCTCTGTATCAAGTGTTTATTCCTTAATTAGTCAACGTTTGCCTATGGGTGTTTTTTTTATACCCACAACTTCTTGTAGTTCATCCACCCTTAAATTCTATTACCTTTTGGTCTAACTTTTCGAAATTTTCTTATTAAAATTGACAAGTACATCTATCAATTTCATATAATAAATCAATCAAATTATAGTATAAAAACTTGAGCAATCATTCATTGAGAAATGAGTCCAATTTTTTTTTTTTCCAACATGAGATGCATTTCAAACAAAATGGGACAATGTGGAATTAAAAATTGAGAAAAAACTAGCATTGGTTCTATATTTATTTCCATCCCGATCCTCAAACGCCATCAGTGGGAGACGAATTCATCATTATATGTGTGTTGTATTTTTGTTCATCACTATAAATCCTACTAGACTACGCTTAATTTCAATACTTACTAAAAAAATCGTTGAAGCCAATCTCACAAACATTACTCAAGTGGAATTGCTATCAAATATAGCGAGCTAACAAACTATGTTTTTTTTCTTTTTAACGCATGCAACCTTTTCACCTTTCTTTTAAAGTTTACCTTACAATTTGCAACATTGTGTATGATAATGAAGGTAGGAGATGCAAAAGTTTAGAAATTGTCAACTTGACTAATTAATAAAAAAATATTTAATAGACTAATTGTAACATCCTGTATTTATATTAATGTTAATCATGTTGTATTAACTCCCTTATACTCGTGTGAGTGATCGTTTGGTGATTCGGGTAGTCTGAATCGATTTCAGTTGGTAAATAAGAAGTTTTGGTTCTTCGTAATTCGTTGATTCTAGCTAACTTTGAGCTATTGTAATTTTTTTGTTTCTTATCCAATTAAGATTTCATGCACGTGAGTGTCTAGGTTTCATACCATTCTACAACTTTTGTGTTTTGACCGAAAGCTAATTCGTACTCCTAGTTGGTTAAAACAGGGTCCGAAGTAGGCCCATCATTAAATTCTGTTTGTTTGGTAGCACTTTAGAAGAGCGCTGTCTTTGGTGAATTTCTGGGAATTATCCATCCAGGATTTAGGAAAACTTCCTCTTAGGAAGTTGTAAATCTTTGAATTATTTTTCCGTGGATATAAAGATAACCTTAATCGAAGTTCCGAGCAAAAAGTTATAGCTAAATTACGAAAAGTGCATTAGGGCACAAAATTACACGCGGACTGGTCTGGAGTTGCAGAATAAAGCGCGGATTGGTCCAGTCTTTTTCTAGACCGGTTCGGCATCGGAACTAAGTCGGTTTTGAGCATTTTTAAGCATTCTTTTGACCCCTTTTTGCCCCAATTTTGACCTAAAACATCCACAAAGCTCTAGAATGGTCTAGAGAGAGAAAGAGGAAAGGTACATGAGGGATTTATATCCATCCATCCTCCCACACCAAAGATTAAGATTTGTAAATAGATTTAATATATGCCAAGGAACATTAATGCATGTTGGTTGAAGTTTAAGTGGCATATGTTGTCTCTAGTTGTTTCAAAAGCATGAAATACACTTTGTGCATTATTATTGTGTCAACCCAGCATCATGGCAGTTTTCTAGCAAGTCCGGATCTCTCTTATAGCATATGGCACGGATGTTGTTTCACAAAGAGCTTATATTTATTTATATATAACTCATGCTTGTGACGGAGTATCTGGATGCTTCAATGATTCTTATTTCTTATGGCAATTTATGAGAACTTCATTACTATATTGGTATCTCCTTATTGGAGACGATCGAACAATGGAATTTCTTGGCGATGATTATAAGGGGTCATGGATTACCATAATTATATGAATTCCATATGGGAATCTATATAATGGTGCTTGCCGAGATAGAAAATAGGTAGGGCCCGGTGCCCTTGGGTTGAAAATCCTTAAACCCCCGGGGGAGAATTGTTTGGCTGCCTATAAGCCACCGGTGGAAGACCCAGGAATCTAGGCAATTAGCAAAGCACCACGGGTTCGGTTTATATCTATTCTTGTACAGATTGAGGGACGAGTAGTCTCATTTCTATTATTGCATCAGCAGTGCATTTCTTGAGGCAAAGAAGGATATTTTCTTATCAACGGTTCGGATTCATATTATCACAGCTATGGCTACGTGACTGGAATTTGTATATGTCTATTTGGCAACGTGACCTGACGGTTGACACAAGGGAGGTAACCTACGTTAGCATGTGCATGCATTGTCTTATAAAATAATGGTTTGAATTGAATATTTAATTAAAATGACTTGCTAAACATGATTTGTTAAAGAACCGATGAAATGTATTTCTAAACGTAATATCCCCTATTCCCCCTATTGAACTGTGAGCTCACCCCGTTTTTCTTAACAAATACAAGTATACAGGGGACAAGCGAGAGTAACGAGACTACGGGTTCGGGAACGAAATAGATGGCTCTGATACGGATTCATTTTTGTTATGAATATTTTCTCACGGGAAGCCATGGCTAGCCCGAAGTGTTGTATATTCTATTGAACTTATTCAGTTGGTTTTGTAAAACAATGATATGCATGTATGTATCTTTATGCATAGTACCATCATCTTATTTCTTGCTGGTTGGCACGTATAATATTTATTGTTTGAATTTCTTATATACATATATACCCATTTTAATCAATCTAAAATGGGTTAGTATTACTCTAGGTCTTAATTACAGGTGTTATCCTATAAATTAAGGCGGGGGTGTTACACTAGTTACTACAAGGAGAACGATGCATGAGAAGTACAATGACCGAAGAAAAATCACTTTTTGGTAAACCAACAGAAAGTGGCCGGAACAACTCCCATGGGAGGGAGGGTTTACGATGGAGAGTTAAGACTTGTGGTGATGATGATGAAGGAGAAGGAATTCAATCGTGTTATTTTAATCTTTGTTACCATTACCTTTATCTTTTTAATTAATGTTTACAATTAAATATTAAAGTGGATATATTAATTAATATAGTGGATATTCTAAAATTAAATTATTGACATTTATTATTTATAAAAATTAAGTTACTAATTATTTTTTCCTTTTTAGAATGTTTCAAATCAATAGTCAAGACATTATCAACCAAATCTCAATATAAAAAAATACTTTATATTCTTGACCATTAACTAGGTTGAAAATAGTGGCGGAGCCACCCACATTCCCTCCTTAATTTTTCCAATGTATTTATATTTACTCATAGATTTAGAAATATATATATATATTAAGCACAAATTAATTTAAAGTTTTACCCACCTTACTTTAGGTAAAAAATCTACATTGGCTCACCTTAATATACATTATCATCAATTTGTTTTTACATACAATGCAAAATACACTCTATTTTAGTACTTTAGCACTTTTAAAATTAAAATGTATCAATTTGAAATACACACACACATACATACATACATATAGAGTCTGTCTCCAGTACAAACCATCCATACACTAACCAAGCTTTCTGCGACAGTTTTCACTGCCAATATTTGTAAATACATTTAAAACAAAAAAAAAGGTCCCTAGAAGTCTAGTCTACGTAAGGACCACTCGCATAAGAGACTAGCCACATCTATATATATATAACTCAAATGGCCGCCTCCTCCTTTTCTTCCTCTTTGTACTCCTCGTCATTAACAATTGCATCATGGTACTGCTAATACTCTGCCACAAGATTATTCAAATTACTCCCAGCCTCAATAAACTGCATCTCTTCCATTCCATTGCTTGTGTCCTAATGCAAGAAAGCCTTACACTTAAACATGGCTGTGAATTGCTCACTTACCAGCCTAAAATTTTCTTGGATCGAGGTCAAGTTCCCAACAAAAGTAGATGCCATTTTCAACCCTTTTGGTGGTATATCACAAACGCTTGATCTAACGTTATTCGGTATCCACTCCATGAAGTGCGAAGAATTCTGGTTTTGGACATTAATCATTTGTTCATCGACTTCTTTAATGCCCATTCTGCCTCAAAACATGGCCGACATTGTTAACTATCGGCCATTGTGAGGGTCCATAGTACACATCATATTCTTCGCGTCTCACATTCATTGGGTGAGTTCAAGGACGGAAAGGGCTCTGTATTGTTAGGAGCCTCGAGAGGTTAAAGGTGCAAACCCGACCATGAAGAAGTGAAATCGGGGAAAGGGGAATAGGTTATTCATGAGTTTCTAGAGGTCAAAGTTTAGTTGACCAGGGAACTAGAGACAACTATTATGCCTCTCATTGTAGCGTAGATCAAGTGGTTGAGATCGCCAACTGAAAATATGCAAAAGAAAAGATAAATGTTAATTATATTTAAAAGATCAGAGTGAGCTCGGTCTTATCATTAAGGATAAGAACTCGTAGGGTGAAGCATTAAATTTATTGGCTTCACCAACTAGTTTTTTCAACAATATTCATTGATGGGTAGTACATTCTCGGAATGTGCAAGTTATAAATGGACCATTATGATCATATGCTTAATAAAACCAGTACGCATATCTTTCTCCACTAACAAATCACTCCAAAAAATGGTAGCAAACATGTGTCCGAGTTGGATGAATGTATAAACTACAATTGTCATTCTCTTGTCCCTAGAAAGTGCGAATAACAAAGCCAGGAGAGAGAGATGATAGTTTTATCGACAAGGTAAACATTTACCTAATCAATGTACTATCTTAAAAAGCAAAATGTACAACACTACAACTATTAGACGCAACATCTGCTTTCAAAAGCTAATATTGCTTTAACAATGGCATTTCCTATCACAAAATATAATTTTAGTCCATGGGATATTGATTTAAGGGGAATTTTTATAAATAATTCATCGTTGCTTAATTCCGCGCTTAAATGCAATAAAACCCTACTTTTATGTAAAATAATTAAATGAGTATAGCGAATAAGTAGGAGTCGATCCAAATTCAAGTTAATACCTTAAAAGTAGGAGAGTTTGTCGAAATCCAATATTTTTGGAACTTAGATTAAAACAGTTTTTAAAATTTGATTTTGAAATTATCTAAACAAAGAAACTAAACTAACTAAAACAAAATAATTAAATTAAAGAAAGCAAACAATTAATCAATAATGAGAAATCTCAAGGAAAGATAATCCACTACCATGGATATAAACAAAAAAGGTATATAATTATATTTTTAATATTCATCCCTACTATATAAACAAATTTGAAATCACTATCATTCTTTCTTTAAACTAATGTAAATAAAAATATGCATTGCCTGTATCCCCATATTAGTGATCACAAGAGATCCTTCCTTTATTTTAAAAACAATTAAAGTACTAGAAAGAAAACACACGTTATAATAATACTAATTTTAAAATCAATTTTAATACGGGACGAATAAATAAAAATCAATTAGAATTAAATCAAGTACATTACATTCATGGCGGTTTCATCCCTCTCCTTTGGGAGATAATTTAGCCAAACATATTAAATAAAGAACACATTAAAACAAAATAATAATTCATCATTAAAATTTAAAATTAAAGTACTTGAATACAAACTATAGATAATTAAAAGGCTAGAAAGTGTCCCTGTATATGATGTTCGAATTGGCATATACCGCACGGCTTTACGCTGTCCACTTCTTCTCCTTCAATACTTCGGTCGCACGGCAACTAATATATGGAGGATTTTCTTTGTCTAGAACTCTATAATAATATCTATATTCTAACTATATATTTCTATCTATTCTTTTTCTGTCTTTTTTCTATATCTTAGGTGTAAAGAATGGGTCTATATATAGGAATAAGAGATACAAGTCTAAAAGGTTTAGAAAACTAAAATTGTAGAAAAAATAACAACTATGAGTTCAATTAGGATTCTAATTTAGAAGGAGAAAAAGGAGTTGTATTCAAATTAGGAGAGAATATTAAATTGGAATAGTCTTTCTTCTTTATTTTTCTTTTTGATCTTTAATAGACTTCTTCTACCTTTTTAGACTTTTTATCATAATTTTCTTCTTCCCTACAAAAAGACAAAATAAATATTATTCCTCCATAATTTAAGCATTAATTATATACTAACAAAATATTATATGCGGGTTTAAATTACAATTTTGGGCACTTATCAGATATCAGAAATTTTCTGGTACACCAGCAACAACATTTTCCATAGTAAAATGTAATTCTGCTGTATGGAATATCAGTTGTGAACAAAGTAATAGCACACCGGGTGTACAACTATATGGTACACAAAGTTAATAGTGAAGCTCCACATGGGCACGTATTACCCACGTGCCAGGTGCATGCTAATTTCATATAACTAATATGGCACATTATCATTGCGTCAAGAATACCAAGGGTTGGTATCAAATAAGTCTAACATATTTCTCTCCCAATTGGGATAATACAAGTTAATTTTGTCATTTTTCAATTGAAAAATAGCTAGACGAACTTTCGCTAAAAGATCAATAAGAGTAATTCTAGGGAGATTTAAATTTTAAAATTCAAAAAAGTGACTTAAATGATGTGTCATAAGTTCATGGGGGTGGCGGAACATAGACTCTTATCACTCCATGCAATGAGCAAGGCACTTATGCCATGTCGTCTAAGTCACATTTTTTAGTTACAACCTTGAGTCCCTCTAAAATTATTCGTTGAAGCTGCGGTTTAGATATATGCACACACAATTTACAACTAGGGGTGACTAGCTTGAGAGTACGAAAGCAAATGTTTTAGAAAGCTTCATTATCGAGATCCATACATTCATCGGCATTCTCAACAAGTTGATGAACGGAAATGGTAGCATTATATGACTCCACAACAGCGTCGAATATTTTTGGAGAAGGAAAAATGGAGGATGTCAACATCATTCGATCTGAATCTTCTTCCCTGATATTTGAAATGAGAAGGGTGCCCAAACAGGATCCCATGCTTCCAACCAGAGAAAGACATACTTGTTCAATCAGAAGAATATCACTATATATTATGCTGGTTGAAGTAGAAAATAACAGTTTAAAGTAATGGAGAGTTTGATTGGTATTCATGGAAAAGAATTGAATTCCTTGGTATTTTTTATATGAAATTCTTTTCCATGAAAAACCAAAATCATAGGGAAAAGTAAAAACTTACCGCATCAAACATAATAAAAGATGGAACTAATAGTTTGTTGGGTATTTGTCATGAACGCACCATGGAAAAATTTCATTAAAAATTTCTATATAACAAATACTATATATCATCGAGTCACTTCAACAATTTTGGGATAGTTTATAGGGGAGGGCTACCCATGTTGAGTAGTTCAATTACATTTCATAATAAAATCCACTCATTTGAATAAACTATAGTGTTGCTTTCATACATTGCATATTCAAATCATTTGTACCTTCATTTGTCCCTGCATTTATATTTTAAAAATGGAGGCAATTAGTTAAAGGGCTTCCTCTATAATTATATTTAATATGAGGACATCTTACATCTTCATTCCAAAATATGGACACAAATTTTTCTTTACCTAAAATACCCTGATTCCATTTCATTTATTTCGTCATCTTGGGTGTTCTTCTCCCCATTCTTGATTTACTCAACGCAGTGCCTCTTGGTGACCAACCCCTCTAAGAATTCTTCAAAGTCTTGCAATTCTCTATCTTGTGTCCGTGGCCCTTATGATGGGAACACCTGAGCTTAGCATTACAGGCATTGGGATTGCCTCCCATCTACCTCGGCCATTCAATATATGATTTATGCTAGATATCAAACATGATTTTGTGAATAAACTTAATGAAAACCGAGTTAACTCCCTTGAATCCTTGGTTGTCAACTTTACGAAATCGGTCCTATTTCTTTTGGGATTGTTAAACTTCTTCCCACTCCCACCTTCAGCTCTGTCAAGAGCTTGGGCTATCAGTGCTTCATCATCCTATACTCTAGCATATTTATTGACTATGGCCAATAACTGATCAAAAGTGTGAGGAGGGAGTCTGGTTGACGATGTGTAGATGCCATCCTTATCATATAGCAACCCACTCTTAAAGGTGTCTAGGGAAAATTTGATATCACAATCCTCAGCCTCCTAAAAGACTTCCCAATAACAAGAAGAGTATTATTTCTACATTTCTCCCTTCTTTTTCCTTGACTGTGAGAGCTCTTGGTCCCTTGACCACACGGCTATTGGTAATGAATTTGGTCGTGAACTGCTTGGCTAATTCTTTAAAATTTGTCAATCTACCCTGCAGGCAACAAAGTGAACCATCTGAACACAGAGTCCCCCAAACTTGCTGGGAACATCATGCACATAACTGCATTGTCATATATCCAATATGGCGTGACTTGTTAATAATACCTAACATGGTCGGCCGGGTCTGTTTGGCCATTATAAACATTGAATTTTGGCATAAAGAACTTCTTGAGTGAGGGAACTTTTGCAGTCTTTTAAGTAAAGGGGATCCAATTTTTTCCCTTAAAGACTTTTTCACTAAATCTCTCGATTTATGTGTAACTTTTGTGGCTGACCTCCCTACCATAGTTGAATTAATGAGCTTGAGCAAATCATTTTGTTCCCATGTTTTTGGGCGGCCATCGAGCTCTGTTAGCCTATGGAACACACTATTAGCTGGCCTATCTTATGCCGATAGCGCTGATGTCTCGGCAGCTTTGCCTTTTGGTATGTCAGCCTTCAATGTATGTTCGGCAAGTATGAATTTGGGCTATTTCATCAACTTGCTGAGTTGATGAAAGCCTCAAAAGTGGTCTCGAACATGCCGAGCAAGTATTCTTCTAGTACTCCTTTTTCAGAAACATCAAAGCTTGATTCTCTAGCTTAAGTTTCATAAGTTTGCTTTGATAGTTAGCCTCTCCCCACTCTTGTTGGGTTAATTCACATCATACTACTCTTTTCGTTAAGCAGTTGCTATTAGGCATGACAATGGGTTTGATTAGAGCGGGTTTGGCCAAACTCAAACTGTACCTGCATGTACACTATACTTAACCTAACGTATCCCAAACTTGGGATGGGTTTTTATTCTTTAAAACCAAACCTACCCCCGAATAAATTAAAGGAGAGAAGGATTACTTCAAAAATAAAAATCAAAGTTTAAGAAGAGAACAAGTACTCACCTTCAATAGATAAATTTAGCTTTTGGAAGGCTTTGGATGCTGGAATACTTCTAGTAAAAATTAGAAAGAGTGCCACAATATTTCGATTAGCATTGTATAAAGAAATAAGGTTCATTTATGAAGGTTTGCTCATTATGAAAAAGATAAGCAGTAGAGATAGAACAAGGATGAGAGTAAGGGAGAACTTGTAGGGTTTGGTTTTTCAACATCTATAAATATTTATTGAAAAATAATATATTATATATATGTGTGCGTGGAGGGGCGGGGCGGGTTTTTGAAGCACTAAACCCAAACTTGCCTCTACTTTTTCTTCCCTAAAACCTGACCTGGCTAAAAAAACCCTCGCGCTAAATTCGCTCCATTTTAGGCGGGACGGGTTGGACTTTTTACAACCTTTAATTGTTATTTCTACCCTTGGTGGTGGTGGTGATTCTCTAATGTTCTTTTCCTATCCAATTAGCAATACATGGTTTGATGCTTGAGGATCCTCTAAATGGCTGCTTGTCTGATCAACCATTCTTAAAGGCTTAATGGGGGTTATGTAAGACTAAAAGTGGTAAATTTGGGGACTAATCTAACACCTTACATGTGTCCTCACCCCGTACTAATGTATTGCCCTATCTTGATAGGTTAGTGAGACCATTTCGCCCATATTGGACCATCTCGACGAGTAAGGACCATCTCGGCTGGGAGTATGTGCTTGGCTTGGGCTTGTTGACGTACTGGGCTTAGTCCATCTAAAGATTGGGATTTAGGTCTAGTTTAGGTCTAGCCTGACCTAAGTTCTATTTCTATTTTTTTTATCTCCCACAACACTAGTCTTGTAATATATAGTTGAATGATCTCTTTAAGTTTTTATTTTTATTTATTTTTTTGGTAAACATTGATGACATGTGTAACTAAAATACATAATCAATGTATCTACAAATTTTCATTGAATTGAGAAGTCATAACGACATTTTGGTTAGGGGTGGGCTAGGTTTGAATAAAACATTAGAATTTTTGTTTTCAAAATCAAATAGTTAAAATTATAATTTCATGAAGGTGTTGAATTCAGTAAGGTTATTTTTATATGAAAAAACATGAAATTCTCACCAAAATAAATTGAATAATTACTCCTTAAAGTATAAATTAATGTAACATGATCATATTATGTTTTATTCAAACAACATGGACTCCTTAGAAGTTGACATTTCAGTGTCAAATATAGACACTCCATTGTATAACATATCTTTTCTCCTGTCCATAATTAAAAATAAATAAATTTTGTTTAGGAGGTTTCTCCGACAATTCTTGAACACCCTCGAATAAGTGTCATATACTTTTCATTATATCAACTTAGATATATTCTAACAATATATATATATATATATATATATCATATATTACTTAGTATTTTGAGTACAAAATTTTATAAAGTGGAAATAAATCAAATTAATATTAAGCATCTTGATAAGACTAAGCACTCAAATCAAATTAATACTAACAGATAATGAATATAAAGTAGACATAAATCGATCTAAAGTATTTTACATAAAAAATTGTAGAGTTTTAAATCATGTATAAAATTTAAAGTAATTAATCAAATATTTTAGTTACATGGATGCCATTAGTGTGTAAAAATAAACCCGTAAAAGCATCTCCAACTATAATGTAAAAATTATTGTGTAAATCCTATGCGTCAAGCTACTTTTACACAGATTTTGAAGTCTAAAAAAATGCTCCAATGATAGTTTTGTAAACTTTTGTGTAAAATTTGAATAAACCAAGGGTGGTGATGTTGGCACCCCCAATATCCATCGGTAACACTCCCACCAACAAAAAAAAGTAAGTTGTTATTTTCATCCCACTTCATCTTTTTTAGTACAAAAGTTAATTAACCCTAAACTAATTTTTCACCTACTTGTTTTAATTTAAAACAAAAGTTAATGAATCTCCCTCCAAAGTTAATCAAACATTTATCCCTAAATAAATTTCCCTCCAAAATTCCTCTCTTCTACCAAAATAGGCAATAAAACTTTGATCTCCACCATTGATACAAAAGGGTAAGCTTGAGAAGAATGGAAGGAAAAAAGGAAACTTTGGAACAAGATAAGAAAACCAACAAACAAAACATCCATTAATGCAAAACTCTAAATTTAAGGAGAATGGTATAAACAAAGCCTCCATTGATGCAAAACTCAAAAGTTAAGAATAATGGTAGAAAAAAAAAGAGAAACTTTAAAATAAGGAAAGGAAAACAAGTAAGAAAAAGTTAATAAAAGGAAACACGAAGAAGGTTTATTCGGTTCTCCGTAACCGAGTTGCAGGCTTATACACTAGGTTGCTCTCAACCGAGTATGAAATTCCATAAAATGTAATGCTCTCGGGACCTTTATTCGGTTGAGAACAACGAGGGTGATTAATGTCACTCGGCTGCTCACAGCCGAGCATAATATAACAACACTCGGCTGCTCTCAACCGAATGAAGGTCCCGAGAGCATGACATTTTATGGGATTTCATACTCGGTTGAGAGCAACCGAGTGTACAAGTCTGCAATTCGGTTACGGAGAACCGATTAAGCCTTCTTCATGTTTTAAACAGAAAATTTTGTTTTTTTTTTATATATTTGATGTGTATGCTATAAAAATCATATAAACAATAAAATAAAATAAAAACATGTATTTCTCTCTTTCATTAACGCTTTCTTTCATTAACGCTTTCTTACTTGTTTTCCTTCCTTTATTACAAAGTTTCTCTTTTTTCTACCATTATTTTCAAATTTTGAGTTTTGCATCAATGGAGGTTTTGTTTTGTTTATACCATTCTTCCCAAACTTAGAGTTTTGCATTAATGGAGGATTTATTTGTTGTTTTGGTACTACCAAAATTTGTTGTTAGATAGAGAAGATGGTAGAGATGGTAATTTTGCTTGTTTGAAAAGATGGTAGAGATGGTGGAGAAATTTTGGGGTTAGTTTGGGGTAATTTGTCTTATGTTATTATGTAGTTAATTACTTAATCATGTTATTAATTAAGTATGAGATTAATTCCTAAAAATTAGTGGGAGTGGTGGGAGTGTTTTGTATAAAGTGGGAATATTATTAAAAGAAAAAAAGAAAAGTGGGAGTATTAGCAAGAGTGAGAGTATTACCAATAAATATGGGGGGTGCCAACATCACCACCCTAAACCAATAAGATATTGATGCATGTTTAATGTTATTTTGTGCAATTATTATTATTATTATTATTATTATTATTATTATTATTATTATTATTATTATTATTATTATTATTATTATTATTATTATTATTATTATTATTATTCACGAGAATGGCTCTTGATTTATCGATCATGATAAGTAGATTTCAAATATATAAATTTTATTAATATATATATATATATATATTATATTTAAAATTATTACATTTTAAAATTTTATGAAAAAACTTGAGAGAGAAAAAGTTGACGTGGAGTGTAAACTTGGAGTGTATTTTAGACATCCATTTTATACAAAAACCAAATTTAAAAAACTGTTGGAGATATAAATTTTTACAAGTTGTGTAAATTTTACACAAAACAATAATATACACTAGTGTTGGAGATGCTTTAAGATATCCACAAATATTACAAGATATATGTATATAGCCACAAATCTACCATATTTTACTAAAAACGTGTTTGAGGTGCATGTGATATATTTTTAAGTTGTAATTTTTGAAGTATGGAGCGCACAAATAAATACAAATTAAAAATATAGGATGAGAAGCTACAAGGGCATTTTTTTCAATAAAACATTATCATAACATCAACTAACTTAATTTATTAACAACGGGATGGAATTTAAAAAACAAAAATATAAGCACGTGTTCCCATAAGAAATAAACGTAAGCTTTACGAGATAATATGTTAAAAAATCTTTTCAAATAAAATTAAAAATTTAGTATCATACATTTGAAGCAAAAACAGAAAATCAATGTTTTAGATCTCATCTTGAATATCAATAGCCGGAGGTAAAATCTCAATATTTCACAAAAGTTTTAATTACGTCTTACCTAATGACTCTTATCATTATGGATAATATATATATACTTTCACGTATTTATTGTTTTAATATTTAAAATAGAAAGTCTCAAACCTACTCATAAATGATTTTTTTCCATTTATAAATTTGCCCCGAAATTCATAGTAAAATATAATAAAAAAAAAGTTTGTTTGGAAAACATAAACTTAGGGGGTGTATTCAATTCAGATTTTAGAAGATTCTAACTGACTTTTTAAAATCCGTGGATTCTGTTAAGTTTATGGATTGTTTTAAATCCTTATAGAATCTGTCAGATTTTAATGCATGGATTCTTTTGGATTTCTACAAATTTTAATAAGTCCATGGATTTCTGCAGATTTTAATAAGTTCATCAAAAAAATAAAAAATCAAAGGACAAAAGACAAATAATAAAATAAATTAATTACGAGTTTAAAGTAACATTATCAAAAATGCAAAGACAATTAACGAAATACATTATAAAAATTCATACTACACCCACAAAATTAGACTTCTCACCCCACTAGTATTTTTTAATAAAATTGAGATGAATTGTTTTTAAAAATTTGTACGATAATTAGCGATCTAACCATTTAAAATTATGTTAATGCATGATAACCACATTAGTAAAAAGAGAGAATAAAGGCTTTATAGGGACGAAGAAAAAATTGTAATGCGTTCATCACATAATAACAAATTTGAATTTTGAGAGAGAGAGAGAGGGGGAGGGGGAAGGGGGGAGAGAGAGAATGTTGGGTAAAATTCTTAAAGGAATTAGAAATCCATCTGAAATCTCTGGGTAAGTGAGAAGATTTCAAGATGGATTTTTATGTATAAAAGAGGCTTTACAATCCACCAAAATCCACCACTAATTAAAATTTTATTAAGTCATTAGACTTTTGAATACCATAAGATTTAGATGGATTTTTTAAAATCTTAATTGAATACATCAAGATTTTAAAAGACTTTTTAAAATCTCAATTGAATACATCATGATTTTAAAAGACTTTTTAAAATATCAATTGAATACCCATGAACTTTAAAAGTCCATAAAATTCCTATAGATTCTGAATCCAATACACCCCAATTTGAATATCAAAATACGAATTTACTTTTAATCATGTTTAAACTAATTCAAATTTATAACCAATAGTGCTATTAACAGATTGGGAAAACAAAAGTCACCGCGGCACCACCGTAACTCGCCGTCACGCAGTACATAGCAAACACCGGAAACTTTGAAACCAAAAGAAACCCAACCACAACATCAGCGACGATGACGAGGAGCATTCAAAATTCAATTGAAAAAAATCACACTCGCCTCATTTTCCGATCAGCAATCGCATCAAGACTCCTTGTCATAGCACTAATCATACTCTGGAGGAATCTCCTCAGCCCCTACGACACCTCTGCATCATTAAACCCTAATAATTGCATCTCTTCTTCCTCCTCCAACAATGGAAGCAGCAGCCATGGCATTAACATTCGCTTCCCTCGCATCGCTTCGGCTATTGAAAAGAGAGCATCGTGTGGGATGGCGTTTACTTCGTCCGAATCGCGGAATGCGGGGGTTACGAATACGAGCAGTCCTACGCCTTCTTGCCTCTTCTCCCTATCTCCATTTCTTTCCTCTCCACAACAGGTTTGTTAGTTGGTTTCTCTATTTTGACTGGTTTTGGTTTTTGATTGTTGATTTAGGGCTCTTTTGGTTGTTGTGACTTGTGTATTAGACAGACAATTCGCAATTAGGCAATTTACAATTGTTACATGTATTTGTGTTTCGCTGCGAAAATTGAACAATCAGTAAATAATATGATAATTCAAGTTGGTTTATGAAAACACAAATTAAGTCGGTTCAAGTAAAACTTGAAATTACCTAATTCTAGAACTAGAAAATTCATATCTCTAGACATAATTTTAGATAATATAGAGAAATTTAGAACGTGTTTTTATTTTAGCTTTTGAAATTTCTTATTCAATTATTCCAAAAACTTCATGAATTAGAACTAAATTATTTAAAAATGCACAAACTTGAACTTTGTTAATAGAAAGTGAACTAATTTTAAAAATTAGGCAATTTACATGACCAAACGGGCGCTTAGCAGTTGCACCAGAGCTCTTTTATGTCAATTTTGCTGATTTTTATATCTAAAATTCTCTCTTTCATATTTATTTATTTGCAGTTTTTGCTCCATTAATTCCACTTATCGGTCACAGGGCTGTTTTGGGATTATCTGGCCATGTGCTTAATAACGTTGCATTTCTTTTTGCAGCAGTATATCTTTACAAGTAAGTACCATTTTTGTGTGCGTACGTTTAGCATTGTAAAATGTACTTATATGCTTTTGTTTGATGAGCTGAGCAATCATCAATCAATGACATACTATATCAACCCCATGGTTTTGGCAGCTTGCGAGTAAGGTAGGCTGTTAGTCATGTGGGCCTGAGGGGTTGGCACCCTCAAGCGTAGGTGGTCTAAGGCGTGGCACTCTTCAACTATGAAAAATGCTATGTAAGTACTGAGGTGGCATGACACGTACCATGCTACAACAGAACTACAAGAAATTAAAAAAAAAAGTCTCACACAAATAAATACTTTTAAAAAAGTAAGAAATGAATTTTGCCCAATCCACCAATTACCCACCTAGGAACTTTTGGGTGTTGATCGGCAGTATCTATCGTTATAAATATTAGGTATCTTGCCCTGTGGAAAAGCCACATGTAGTACCAGACCAATGATTTGGATGATAAGCTACAAATCTGTTGTCTAAATGGTTGCAAATGGAGTTAAGTGATGGCAATAAGGTGGCTGTGTGATGTCATATCTGGCCTAAGAATTTGTGGTGTTATAGCAATATTGAGATCCAGTGTGGCTGCAATTTGCCATGAGCAATGAGGCAGCAATGGTTCAGTAGTGGGCCAAAGTCTGAGATACCATTTTGATGCAGGAAAGAGGGAGAAACAGATAATAAGAGGGGGATAAATTCTGAGTATTTAATTTTAATTCATTCAAGGCCGAATAAGATTTGACCATGCATTTATATATGCATGGTCACATGACTAATCAGGGAAACTTCAAACAAAATCCCTCAAGTTAGCAAGACATAATTACCCTGACATGAATCATAATCAAATCACTAAACTACATGCCTTTAATTTATTTCATTATTCAAATCCATAGATTTAGGCACATCCCTTTGTAGATGATCCCGACAAACCATCTTAGGAGGTTAAAAACTTCAAAAACTAACTTAATCCCCACTGTTTTCAAAATTCTAAAGTCTAAACATAGGACCACTATGCCCCACATCACCTTCTTGATCGACATTCGACACCATCTTGTATTTCCTCCTAGTGTCCATTTGCATCCTGAAACATCGACTATATATGGATTGCTGAAGAATCACTCATAAGGAATTTATGGGGCAATGTGTTGGAACAACTTTTTTGAACATCTTTAAGATAGAATATCAATCTCCTCCTCCCCCCCCCCTCCCTCCTTTCTTTCTGGCTAGAGTATTAGAAACTGTTGGTCCATTTTCACACAACTTACATGTAACCTATTTAAGATAGAATTTTTTTCTTGGAAGAGCAGCGGTGCTAAGGAATGCCTTGAGCCTATTAAACCATCTAATCGCAATGTAATTGGTTAACATAAATGCCCTAAAAGCTCTTTTCAATGTGGTTTTGTTCCTTTCTCACAATCTTACTCGGTCCTCGTACCTCTATTTGGTCATTCTTATGTAGTTATCTTGAATGCTTCAATTCACTTTGAAGGTGTAAAGATTTATGGTCAAAAATTCTAGAGAGACTGCTGAAGTAATCCAATCAGGCATACCGACTGATGTGTCAAGCGGAAAAAGACAAAAATAAATGAAGAAGAGAGATGTGGGTGCGTGAAGTTGAAAAATGCACGGAGAGGAAAAGAAAAGAAAAAGGAAAAATTTCTCCCTCCTCCCTACACTTGCATCTCCCTCTCCTTTTCTCTAGTTGGCACCACTGTCACAGCCCTCTCTCACACTGTCGTCCTTTGGCACAGAGCACACCATCTCCCTTCTCTCTTTCTTTCCAAATAAATACCCATTTCCGTCTCTCCAATCTCTCAATTTTCCTTAAAGATTATAATTTTCCCTGAGTACAAATCAAAACCCCAACTTTCTAATGTATTTAGTTTCTGATGATTCACCCACACATATTTATACAAACAAATCTGACAATTGTTAATTAGATCTTGAGGGATGGATCAAAGTGTAAAAACTGAGTTGGGATAAATCACAAATATCTCAGATTTTGAAGCATGGTTTTGTATAAAGTACTAGATATGTGGTTTTTTTTAAATGAGGGATGTGAGTTTTGGATCAAAAGAATTTGAAATATAAAAACTAGCAAAGACCCTTCTTTTATCATCAATGTTTTCTAGAGACAGTTCTTCCATCTCTCTATTTTCGTAACTGCCAAACACCATTTGATGTAAATATATATTTCTGTTCATTCACAGATCTTGATCTCGTACTACACATGTTTTCTATAGATAGAGGTTCTGTAGAGAAGAGAATATGAACTGATATTTTTCTTTATTTTCTCTTCAAGTGTAGGGAGGAGGGAAAGTTTATTCTTTCCCTTTTTTTTTTCTTTTCTTTTCCTCTGTGCATGTTTTAACTTCAGGCGCTGCACGTCTCTCTTCATTTGTTTTTTTTTTTTTTGTACTTGACACATCAGGCGGTCTGCCTGATCAGTTTATTTGGGCGGTCTCTCTAGAATTACTCATGGATTTGTTATTGGAGTATGGGATCATGAAGTATGCACGTGGACAGTAGGAGGAAACAATAAATAAATATGACATACCAATACAAATACACAATGAAATCTAACCTGTGATATACAAACACGATGAGTCGACAACATAAAAATGTATATGTATGTTTTCTTAAAAATACAAAAGTCAAAGCGGGACTCTTAATTTGAGACTGAAGGAGTATATATTTATATTAAATGGAAATCTTATTAGGCTTCTCCCCTGCAATATTTTGCCAACTACAGTGGTTCTTCTTTCACAACAGTTTATTTTTAGCCAAGAAGAGTTAATTGAATTATTATCTTGATTGAAAAGGGTCTTTTTGACTGTGCCCCTGTTCTTAATGTGAAATTAGACGTAGTCCCCTTGCGTGTAGGGGAATTCCGAATAATTACATTAAAATGGGGGCAATGTCTAATTTTTTTATTTTTTTTTGATAAGAAATAATCAATTCCATTAAAACTTAAATGAAGAGTACAAAGAAATTGATCCAGCCCTGGATGAGTTATCCAAGACTAAGAAAACAGGAAAACATCGCTCCGGCTTATACAATCTAACTCAAACAAAACACTCGCAGTTTTATCAAATAATTTTGCCGCTCTTGCCAACAAATTAACTTTGCATATAACAATATCCCAAACTTCCCTGACTGAGCTTTCTTTATCTTCAAAGATGCGTTTATTTCTCTCCAACCAGATCTGCCATGCCAATGCTAACATCAAAACACGCCAAATACTTTTGCTCTTCTTAGAATTTTTCCCCAAAAACCAGCGATTTACCATCCACTCAGCCCATGTTTTGTTTGCAGCCCCGATAATATGAATTATTGCTCTTACCTTCTGCCACAGAGCACCAACAAAAGGGCAATGGAGCAGCAGGTGATCATTTTTAACATAATCCTCTGACGTAACCCCCTGTTTTTGCTCAATTCTTTGATATTCTTCCGTATACAAGGGGGTGGGGGGAGTTTATCGGTTATAAAAACTGGGGGTTAAGTCTAATTTTGCAGATAAAATGGAGGGCAAAGTCAAAAAGGCCTACATGTTTATCTACATTTACTCATGTATTATATATATATATATATGAAGAGGTGCATACGATTTGAGCCTGATTATTCTTTATTTTACTTTGTCATTCAATCAGGCTATCGGTTATTGTTTTGAAGGATCCAGAGGCGGCACTGAGGGCATCAATTTTGTTTTGCTTCAATCCCGCTTCCATATTTTACTCATCCATGTATTCATCCTATTAGTCTCAGTTCATATTAAAACTGAAAAAACTGAGTGATTCCACTGAGTATAGCTTGCCCTTTGTGATATGCAGATACTCCGAGAGTTTGTATGCTCTTTTATCAATTGGAGGACTGTATCACCTAATGTCTGGTAAAAGCAATTATGCAACACTTTGGCTTGCTCTCTCTGGATCTGCAAGGTCAAATGGGGTGCTAAATGCTGGATATATTTGCTTTCAGACTATGCACCGAGCTTATGATGCTGTCTTTGTTAATAAGCGATATTACGTAAGCCTTTTGCTCAATTTGGTTGCCAGTTCTTGTTACAGTATATTATACTTCCCCTTACAGTGAAACTTTCTAGCTTAAAGTTGAAGGGATGAATCATTGAAACAATCTTATTTATTTACAGTTCCTTAATTCAATCCTGCAAAATGCATATATTTTGAATCTATATGTCAATTAATTCAATCCTGTGAAAGTAGAGGGTAGCTGACACATTCCTTGGAGAGTGTAAGATTTTGATGTATAGGTAGTTATGATATGAAACTACTACAACCTGTCCAAATAGAGAGGCAGGTGGTCAGTAATGAGTTTTTGTGGTAGTGGCTCCTAATTTGTTACAACAATCTAAAGCCTTTATAGATCTATAGCTTCTCTGAGAGTCCTCTCTCTCTCTCTCTCTCTCAAAATAAACAATTCTTTCCTGTACTAGAAATCTCAACCTTTTCATTTTATTTAACGAGCTCGCTCCATTTCTAGAGGAACTTGGAATGGAATGACTTTGGATAAATATGATATCCCACATTCCTCACGTGCTTAATCTGTACTTTTGCCAACTTAATGTAAAGAGTGCTCTCTTTTTCCACCACTGATCTTATTCATTTTATTAGTCCTTCATATGTACTTAATGGATAGACTGATCTTTTTCTTCTTTAATTGCTGAAATCAATTGCTTTTGCAATGTACATGAGAAACGTAGAATATTGTAATTGGAGAAAGATTATTAGTTTTTTCTACTTCTGTAGTTTATGAGGGGTATTTGTTACAGAAACATTGAGTCCCTTTTCACCACCAACTGCGCACATGAACTATAAAAGATCAAAACATCTGATACACCAAAGGAGTGTAAGCTGATAGAATTCTGGTTTCATTATCTTTTACCATTTTCGCGGTGTCGTTTCCTTAGGTATTGGATTTAGATGGAAATTATGTCACTCAAGGTGATTGGAATGATACATTGCACATGGCACTTTCTCAATCACCACATGGGTAATGTTACTATTTAGACCTATATACTTGCCCAGTTTAACATGGTTCATCTACCATTCTTAGCATATGGTTTTGCTACACAGATTCTATCTAGCAGTACCATGTGTTTTCGAATTGTTATTCCCAGCCTGTCCTCTCCTACCTTAAATTATACTGCCTCCGTCTCAAAAAGATAGTCCACTTTCCTTTCGGTATGTCTGAAATTGATTGTCCCATTTCCTTCTCAGGATATAATCAATGTACCAAGTGTCATGTGGAAAAAATGATTTGTAGTTTTGACTATTGATTACGTTGGCATTACTGTTTCCTTAAAAATTGCGAAAGTCGAAGTGGAGTCATCTTTCTAGGACAGAGGGAGTATTCATTATTCTTGAAACAGTCCCCCACTATTTGTTCAAACTTAACTCTTTTCTTTCTTCCATTTTGTTCTCAGTTAATGCTACATTTACTTCATCAAGAAGGAATTTGAACTTGGGTTAGCCATTTGTCTATCTTGCCATTCTCGTTTCAGAAAGTCTGCTTTTTGACTCTGTAGCTGCATGGTCTGTTGCTATCTTATGAATTTTCTTTTTGGTTCGTATATGTGTATTGCCTTTAAGATTATATAACAAGATCACTAGAGGTAAATGTCATGCTTATTATTAGTATTATGATAATTTAGATGGACAACATACTGCCTTTGCCTCTTTTTATTCCAGTAGGTAATCAATCCTGGATAGCAGAAATAAAACATTACAATCTGTTTCTTATATTTAGTAGTGCGATCATTTTCCAACTATTTTTCTACTAACTCTTTTTTATTTCTATGCCAGTTGGCAGTGCAGGTTCTTATCGGAGGAGCTTTGCGTTCTATTTGTGTTTTTGTTCCATTTATTGCTTTTCAAGCATATGGCTACTATAATATTTGTCTTGGGCGTTCTGTGGAGGAAACTAGGCCGTGGTGCAAGGCAAGAATTCCTTTGATGTACAATTTTATTCAGAGTCACTATTGGTATGTTGGTATCTTCTTCGCCTGGTCCATGTCATTTTCTATCTTTTAGTGTGTTTTCTCTAGATCTCATTTCATTGAGTAGAAAATAGTGTTCTTTTGATTAATTCTTTTGTGGACTTTTTGTCAGTAGAAATATAATCCTTCTGCAGTTCTCTATATTTTTACACCCATATTTGCTGTTAGGCTTATATACTGCATCATTATAGTTTATCACCTTTTAAATATATTCAACATCTAAGACTTGCTTGTGGTTCAGTGGTTTAAAGGGAAGCACTGGCAAGCTCTAGTTCATGGGTTCAAGGCTCCTCTTTTCTTTTTGCCCTTTTTTTCCCTTTCTTTTGAAACATTATAATTTTAAAAGCTGGTTAAAATTCACGTGGCCATCTGACCATTAACTTTAACAGGGTTTAACGGAATTTGTACCCAAGTCTAATTTGTCAAAAAAAATAAAATAAACGTACCTAAGTCTAATTTCGAATATTATGGTAGTACTAACTCAGCAACTCTGAATGACCCTAGAACAATTGAGAGATTGGAATTATCTAGTATAACTCGCATAATAATATAGTGGGGGTTAATACTTGTGACTTATTGCAAAAGAGAAGACCAAATTATTGTCTATCCCTGTCATGGTTTGTTTTATGCAAGCAAAATGAAGAAACATTGAGTCATATTCTGTCGCACTGTCCTTATTTTATATGGGCAAAAGTGTGGGCTGAATTCGGTCTCTGTTGGGTCCTTCCAAAATCTGGGGCAGATCTTCTTTCCATGATATTAACATTGATGAAGATATTCAAAAAAGCAGGGCCTTGTGGAGGTGCATCAAAGTGGCAGTTATGTGGATGATTTGGATAGAAAGAAATAATAGGATTTTTTAAGGAAAGGAGGAAGAAAAGGAATGGCTATGGGAAAGAATCAGATTTGTCGCATCACTGCATCGCTATGGACTTCAAATTCCAAATCATTTAAGAATTGTGGGGTGGAATACATTAAACATAATTGGAAGGCTATATCCTTTGAGAAAAGTTATCATGTGCATCTTATTTTATGATAGTATTGGCTGTATTTGAGTCTTCTTACGTTTGTCTTTTGGTATATGTACTGGTGGTGGACAGCTTGTTCCCCTTCGGTTTGTACTCATATTTCGAGAATTTATGAACTTTCTTTCCTATTAAAAAATAAAATAAAATAATATAGTGGGGGTCTTATCTAGGTCTTGCTTTAAACATGCAATATTATAACTTCTCAAAAAGTAGACCTTAGAGGATTTATATAATGTAGCTCATGTTTATAATTTCTTCTATGTCAGGGGAGTAGGGTTTTTAAGATATTTCCAGCTAAAACAGTTGCCAAATTTCCTACTTGCTTTCCCAATATTGTCACTAGCTGTTTGTTCAATCATCTACTATGTGAAGCTACGAAGGGAGATTTTTCTCTCACTTGGTTTCCGAGCTTCTCCTGTGGATAAGAAGTCTGCTGCTGTGTTCTTTTCTGTGGGGACAGAGTCAAGATCAAAAAGTGAATCTGTTTTAGAGAAAGAAACTACTAAAATACATGAAGGTAAAAATTTCAAATCCAGCTGTTTTCTGAGTTAGGGTCCATTTGATTAAAAAAAAAGTTGGAAAAGGATTGGGAACACTTGTAAATTATGGGAAGTTGGAAAAAGAGATGAGTGATTTGGGGGGATGATCTCCCATCTTTTCCTTAATTTTCCAGGAAAGAAGTTTCTTACCCACTGCCCAAAAAAATTCATTCCATGGAAAACCCTAAAAGTGAGAGAACAATTCACTGAATCCTCATTTTTTTTTCCAACTTCTCATAAAAATTAGTAGTGCTTTCAATCATTTTCCAGATTTTATTTTAAGTCAGATGCACCTTTACTAGTTTAAACGTTTTAATTTTGTGTTTAGATCCTTTTTCTGTTGTATAGTTGTGTAGTTATAATAGGTTGCACTATAGATTGCCTGTGAACCTACAAAGTTCACATACATCATTCATTTAGCATTTGGGTTAGCACTTAGCAGTTTAGTCATTTTGACCAATTCTTTTGTTGCTAGCTTAGACGGAATGTCATTAAGCCTTCGCACTTTTTATTTGGCACTTTCCATTCAGCTGTAGAAATAGCTTCCGCAATAAAGGGAATTAGCTTGGATAAGTTAAAATCCCTCAAAAAGTTTCTCCTGGACATAATTTTTAGTAACACATGGCGTGCTTCCTCCCCTATTTGTTTTAGCCATTATGACAATTTTCAATAGTTGTCCATTACACATACACCCCCCTTTTGTGGAAGGTCAATTATACCCTTACCAAACTTTAAATGTCCCTATCCTCATGGGTGGTCGACTGGTCACAGGCCTCACCAACCACTACGCCCACCGCCGAGCTCCAGGGAGGTCGCCAATGAAGGGCAGTCAATGGCGATGGCCGGCAGTCAGTCAGTGGTGATTAATTATACCATTTTTTTTAAAAAAAAAAATATAAGAAAATGGAGGGTGTTTTAGGTAAAGAAAAATTAGTGTCCTTATTTTGAAATGGAAAAGGAAGGTGTCCTTCGCTTGGATATAATTGTTAAATGAGCCCTTCAAATCCATGTTCTCGCGTCAAAACTGGGCCTGGTTACTCTACCAAGTACAGAAAAAAATTATGAGATTTGAGTTCTGAACATTATTCGTGACGCGTTGCATGTGTTGTGAAAATCCTGGTTCCCAAAGTTTATCCTGTGCAACTGATTTGGTTTTCAATAGCATTCTTTACAGTAAACTATTTTGGACCATTCAACAAAGTTTTTATGATTATTCAAGCCTCAAAGATCATTTTCGCCTTTGCATTAGATTCTATTGTTTGTTATTGAATCATAATTTAAGTTTTTTTCCTCCTGAAGTGCTTTTTATTTTTGAATTTTTTTAAAATAAAATCCAGGAAGGCAACTGCCCCCAAAATATGTTGATATTCAAAACCATTTGTTATATTTAATATTTGGAAGCCCTATCTTATCTAGCCTACATAAGCCCTTCAGAATCTTTGGCGGTTATGACACCAAATTTGATGTTTCCAACTTTGCTCCCCGGCATTTGTATTGTTTTCAAATAAAAAAAGTAGTAAACAAGGCTTGAATCTTTGACCTCTAGGTTAAAGAAGAGAATATCTTACAATTAAGTACACCATTAATTAAAAGGTCTTATTTTAAATTGGATGATGCGCGTGCATAAACAGAAAGTGTGCACGTGTCATTTGTGCGATATATCTAGTTTCTTAAAAAGGAAGCTGGAAACTTAATTTGAGATGGAGGAATTATGTTTTTTCGTGAAGAAATTTATAAATTTTATCAGCTCAGTATTATTATATGCTAGTGAACGGCCACAATTATAGACTGAGGTTTTCATACTGCCGAATGGGCTGGCTAGTTATTTAATGTTCATGTTGCGAAGTTTTAATTTTACAGCTTGATTTTGTATTTTGGTTTGTGTAACAGGAATATAAAAATTTCATTTGATTATATGGTTTCTTACAGAAGATCATGTTCTGAGACGGAGGAAACAGAATATAAAAGGAGAGGATCCTGCAACGCCTTCACTAGATAATGATTCAACACACAAGAAGCAAGGATATTTGTCAGTTATTGTTCTGCCTTTCCTTTTGCACTTGGGATTCATGTCAGCCACAGCATTTTTTGTCATGCATGTGCAGGTCAGCCTCCAACTTTATCTTATGTGTTACCGTTATGGTCTGTATGTATGATTACAAAGTTGGAAAATTATTGGAAAAACAATTTACTTTTATGTGAAGGTGGAAAGAAGAGTGATTTGGTGAGACGTTTCCATCTTTTCCGTATTTTCCATTGAAAGCCAACAATATAATAGGACATCTCACCAAATCACTCATCTCGTTTTCCAACTTGTCATGAAAAATAGTTATTTTTCCAACTTTTCAATCGAATGCGCACTTATACTTCCTTCGTCCTTCTCTTTTATTTTTATTCTTATGTCCTTCATGGCCCAATTTTGTGGTAGGCCAATACTCAAATACATATATATGCATTTAGGGCATTGAAACTTTTAATGGCCATCTCACCCACTTCTAGATCTAATATTTTGATGAAAGTTGGTGGAGCTGACCTATTCATCATATAGATCATGTTTACAATTTTTCATATATATATATAAAATATCTATTGATCTCTCCAAATGGACGTCCCTTATTTTTGTTAGTGTTCGAATTTCTCTTTAGAGTCTGGCTGTGTGTATATATATATATTTCACCGAGAGCAATATTTTTTTGGTCAAGTTGTGTTATTTGAGTTGAATTGGTGTGTCATATGCTTGTCCAAAATGGAAATAATGTTCCAAACTGGTAATGAAATTTGACAGGTTTCGACTCGGTTCTTATCGTCAAGCCCTCCTCTCTACTGGTTCGCCTCTTACGTGATGGTACATCCTAGTAGTAAAAGTAAGATGTGGGGATATTTTATCTGGGCCTACTGCGTGGCCTACATCCTTCTCGGCAGTATACTCTTCTCCAACTTCTATCCTTTCACTTGACTACTTTACTGGTTCCTCGTTAATCTTCTAGAGCTTATTTATGGCTATCTTTTTCTGGGTTGATTGGTGGTAATCTCAAAAGTAATTGCTATTGCCACAGCAATGTGTTGTTCTTGAGGCATAATGTACAAGCATTACCTGCACACATTGCGCTGGTATTAAATATTCTGCTCTGGCAATAGCAATTGCCTACTCATATTTACCAATATGATTTGGAAGCGCTATAGTGCAATGTACTGTGGTTTACGTAGCTGATCTGGGGTAGTTCTATCTACATGAAAAGGAAAAAATTATGTTAGGAAAGCTCATGTAGATAGCCGACGTGCTGTGCAATTGTACATTATGCTTGAGGTGTAGTATCTTTAGCATGGGTTGTACTTCAACGCGAATGTAATTTTTTTTAATTGAATAGTGAGGAACAACAATTCCTTTCAATTTTTTTGCGGCCTAGGGGAAAAACCATTTTTTGCATTATTGTCGGCTTCATAAATTTCATTTTCCTTTTTGGGGAGACTTGATAATAGAATTATGATACCATTGTTTTCTTTTTCCGACCCTGATAATCCTGAAGAAATGTTTCCTGCTTGCCAACAGTGTCAAGACTAGAGATTAAGTGAGCACTTGTGTTAGTTTTTAGTTTGCGGCATACTCCATCCAGCCCAAATTGATATAGAAGGCTTTTCTTTTTGGTACATATTAAATAAAGGGGGCCGTTATTTACACCCCCCATTTATGTCACTAACACCACCATTGTCACAAACACCCCCCTCATGCTAATTTTTAGTCACAAACACCCACCACCCAATTAAAAGTTAATACAAACCTTAATTAAAAATAAAAAGATAGAGAGAGAAGATTTCTCACCTTTTCCCGCTCGTCTCTCACCTAATGACAGGTGAGTGTGTTGACCTTAAAGTCAATTAATCTTATTTTGATAATTACAATAAGTTAATATAGTGTTATTTAACTCGGTTGTTCCAATGATGATAGCCATTAGCCGATATCTTTTCCAACCAAGTGTGACGTCAAACCGATATAGTCAAACTCTCACACAAAGCTCCACAAATGCTTTCACTCACAAGAAATGAACTCAAATGATCTCCATGTGCTTCACAAAGAATCAAAACCAAGAAAGGATCAAGAACATCAAACAAGTAAAGATACGCACAAGAAAATCAAGCATCACGAAGACTCGAATTATCATTAAATGGAGTGAGTGCTTAGATTTTATGTAAAGATACTTTATTGATCAAATTCCTATAGCTCAAACATATTCTTACATCTTTTAAAGATTGATTCAAACTAGCATGAAATTGAATTTATTTGAAAAACATCATTTTACAAAAACCGAGTTTCAAAATAAATTCATATTAATTTTAAATGATCATATTTTAAGTTATAATAAAAATGGGTATCTTAGATACATATATTTGAGGTTCAAAAATCATTAGAATTTTATTTGGAACTAAATTATTAAATTGCAAAAATATTTTTATTCTTACATTTGAAATTCGCTCAATTTTTGCCCAGTTTTGATCTAACGGTAATTTGGAGGATTTCCCGAACTCCGATCATTTTGAAATTTTTACAGTAGTTAGACAACATCTCCTGAAAATTTTGACTAAAATTTGAGCATGATCCAACGGTCCAATTGGGAGAAATTAACAAAACAAATTTGAATTTTTTTGTCAAAACTAGCTGTTGGAAAGTTTGAAAATGTATACATTGGAGCCAAAACCTCTCTTAATCATCCCCAACGGCCATATGGTTTTGCAAGCTATATATATGATGTCTTAGACATGTTTTAATACACTTGAATCATTCTACAAACTCATTTTACATATATACAAAGTTATTCAAGTATTCAATTCATTTAATTGATCAATCTTTCATTTTTGAGCTATATACTTTGATCAATTTTGATATCTCTTAGTGTGAGCTTCAGTTGTATTTTGTTATACACAAGAGAGATATTGTACATTGGTGTTAGCCACAAAAACTTATTCAAATCATATTTGTGAGAGGTGTATCTCATAGGTTAGCAAGAGGGTATCTTGTGAGAGTATTGAGGGTGTTTCAATACTTGTAAGAGTGTGTGAGAAGAATACACTTGTAGAGGTTTGATCTTCACCCGGAAGGAGATCAGTTATAGTGGAAATTCTCGGGGAACTAACCGAGCGCGGAGTAGGGGGAACAAGCCGAACCGTGTGGACAAAAAATCTTCGACTTCAAATTGGTTCAATCTTTCTTACTCAATCTCTTTATTATTGATTGTTTAAATTGTTTGAGATTACTTATTTATTTGCTCTTATACTTGATTGTTTATTTGCTTACATTCCTTGATAAATTTGTTTAGTAAATTATTTTACTTAAACATTTTCGAAAAGATTTTTAATTCCGTATTAAGTTTTTAAAACCCTATTCACCCCCCCTCTAGGGTATTTTCCGACCTACAATTGGTATCAGAGGTTGTACTCTTATTTTGATTTAACAATCTTAGAGTTTACGATCATGTCTACATATCAAGGAACTGGTCTTTCCGAAGGTCTCTCCACCCATAGACCACCTCTATTTGATGGTAAAAATTATAGCTATTGGAAAAATAGAATGAGTATATTTTTACAATCTAGTGATTTTGAACAATGGAGAGTTGTAGTTGAAGGACCCTATGAAATTACCAAAAAGGATGATAGTGGAAAAATTGTTCCTAAGAAAATGTCCGAGTATGATGAAAATGATATTAAGAAAATTCAATATAATGCTAAAGCCTTAAATGCTTTAAATTGTGCATTAAGTATGGATGAATATAACAAAATTTCTAGTTGCAAAACGGCTAAAGAAATTTGGGATAAACTTGAGGTTACCTACGAAGGAACCACTCAAGTTAAAGACGATAACATAAATATGCTTGTTCATGATTATGAATTATTTAAAATGGAGCCTAATGAATCTCTTGCTTCCATGTATAGTAGATTTTCTATTATTACTAATGATTTAGATCTTCTTGGAAAGGTTTATTCTAATGAAGATAAAATAAGAAAAATTCTTAGGATTCTTCCAAAGAAATGGCGACCGAAAGTGACGGCGATTCAAGAAGCAAAGAATCTCAAAACACTTAGCATGGACGAGCTTTTGGGTTCACTTAAAACCCTTGAGAAAGAATTGGCGAGAGAAGAAGAAAGTGATTCAAAAGCCAAAAAGTCACTAGCTCTCAAAGCAACTCAACTAGAAGATGATGAGGAGTTGATGGTAGGAGATGAGGATATGGCTCTCCTTTCTAGAAAATTCATAAAATTTCTAGTTAAGAAGAAGAAGTTTCAAGGAAAAGGAAATAACTTTGATTCTTCATCAAGAAGGAACAATGATCGATCTATTCAACCAAGAGTTGAAAATGAGGAAGAAAAGAAATGCTTCCATTGCCATGAACCGGGACATTTCAAAACAAATTGTCCGGTTAGAAGGAAAGAAAGAAGAGATAAAAGAGACAAAGCATTCAAACAAGTGAGACATGCACTTAAAGGCACTTGGAGTGATTCCGAAGAAGGTGAATCCAATGGCGATTCTAGCGACGAAGAAACGGCAAATCTTTGCCTTATGGCAAGAGACGATGAGGTACACTCTTCTTATGACTCATCTAGTGATGATAATGCATCTATTAATAATGATATACATGATGAGAATGACTATGAAGAATTATATGATATGTTTGATGAATTGCATAAAAAGTTTAAAAATTTGTCTAAAATGTATGCTAGCCTCAAAAAGGAAAATTTGATTATTTCTAGCAAGTGTGAAAACTTTGAGAAAGAAAATGCATTGTTGAAAAATGAAAACAAAACTTTGAAGAAAGGAAAGGAGAAAGAAACTCCAAACACACTTGTATTAGAAAATGTCAAATTGAAAGATCAAGTGGATGACTTAACTAATAGTCTAGCCAAGTTCACCAAAGGAAAGGATAACTTGGATAAATTATTAGGAATGCAAAGGTGTGTTTTCGATAAAGCCGGTTTGGGCTATAACCAAATTGACAACCAAAAGGACTACAAAAACTTTTTTAAAACATACACACCTCATGATTCCACTCATCTTTGCTCATATTGTGGAAGAAATACTCATTATGTGGATCATTGTTTTTATCGAAATGAAAGTTTTCCTAAAAGGAAGCTTGCTTGGGTTCCAAAAGGAACCATTATGTTTGCTAACCCAAAGGCACCCAACACATTTTGGGTACCAAAGGAGAAGTTACTTAAAGTTATGGTGTAGGTGTGCTTGAAAGCCAAAGGTAGCAAAACCAAGTGGTTCTTGGATAGTGGTTGCTCAAAGCACATGACGGGAGACAAGAACAACTTCTTAAGTCTTATTCCCAAGAAAGGAGGAAATGTGACTTTCGGGGACAACGCCAAGGGCAAAATTATTGGTATAGGTAAGGTTGGTAATAAATCTTCTTATATTGATAATGTTTTACTTGTTGACGGTTTAAAACATAACTTGCTAAGTATTAGTCAATTGTGTGATAAAGGTTATGAAGTTATTTTTAAATCCGAATGTTGCATTGTTAAAAATATTAGTGATAATTCTATCTTGTTTGTTGCTTATAGATCAAATAACGTATATACTCTTGAACTTGATGATTTATCTCAACAAGATGTTAAATGTTTATCTGTGTTAAATGATGCTTCTTGGTTATGGCATAGAAGATTAGGTCATGCTAATATGGATTTAATTAATAAATTATCTAAAAAGGAATTAGTTAAAGGATTGCCTAAAACTAAATTTGCTAAAGATATAATTTGTGATGCATGTCAACTTGGTAAACAACACAAGTCTTCTTTTAAATCTAAGAAAGATATTACTACTACTAGACCACTTGATATGTTACATTTAGATTTATTTGGACCTAATTCGGTTGCTAGTTTAGGTGGTAAATTATATGCCTTTGTGATTGTTGATGATTTTTCTAGATTTACTTGGATATTCTTTCTTGCACATAAAAGTGAAACACCTCATGTATTTGCTAAATTTTGTAGAAAAGTTCAAAATGAAAAAGGTGTTTCTATTATACATGTTAGAAGTGATAGAGGTAGAGAATTTGATAATATTGATATTGAAAATTTTTGTGATGAGCATGGTATTGATCATAACTTTTCGGCACCTAGAACTCCTCAACAAAATGGTGTGGTTGAAAGGAAAAATAGATCTCTTCAAGAGATGTCTAGAACCATGTTGCATGAACATTCTTTACCGGAATATTTCTGGGCGGAAGCCGTTAACACTGCATGCTATGTAACTAATCGCGTTATTATTCGTAAAAAGTTAGATAAGACACCTTATGAATTATGGAATGACAAGAAACCAAATATTGCATATTTTAAAGTTTTTGGTTGCAAATGTTTTATTTTGAATGATCGTGATCACTTGGAAAAATTTGATGCTAAATCCGATGAAGGAATTTTTCTTGGGTATGCCACTAATAGTAAAGCATATAGAGTTTATAACAAGAAAAGTTTAGTAGTACAAGAATCTATGCATGTTGTATTTGATGAGACAAATCCTTTCTCACCCATAGTACGTTCCGATGACGATGTTGAAATTATCCAAAAGGTTTCGGATATTCAAATTTATGATACATCTAAGGAAGAAACTTCGAGTGCTCAAGCTCCTCCTAAGGAGTTAGAAAATACAACCGACCAAAACTCGAATGATTTGCCTAGGAGTTGGAAATTTGTGTCCAACCACCCTATTGATCAAATTCTTGGAGATCCATCTAGTAAGATCATGACTAGATCATCCTTAAGAAATGTTTGCAATAATGTGGCATTTGTTTCTCAATATGAGCCTAAAAATATAAATGAAGCCGAACAAGATGAATCTTGGATGATGGCTATGCAAGAAGAGCTCAATCAATTTGAGAGAAATAAAGTGTGGACACTTGTTCCCAAACCAAATGATCATACTATTATAGGTACTAAATGGGTATTTCGAAATAAAAAGGATGAAAATGGTGTTATTGTTAGAAATAAAGCTAGACTTGTTGCCCAAGGATACAATCAAGAGGAGGGCATTGATTATGAAGAAACATATGCACCTGTTGCACGTCTAGAAGCTATTCGCATGCTACTTGCTTATTCATGTTTTAAGAATTTTAAATTATATCAAATGGATGTGAAAAGTGCTTTCTTGAATGGCTTTATTGAAGAGGAAGTTTATGTGAAACAACCTCCCGGTTTTTAAAATCATATTTATCCGGATTATGTATTTAAATTATCTAAAACATTGTATGGTTTAAAACAAGCACCTAGAGCATGGTATGATAGATTAAGTTCGTTTTTGATTAAAAATGGGTTTGTTAGAGGTAAAATTGATACTACTTTATTTATCAAAAATCATGACAATGACATGCTACTTGTACAAATTTATGTTGATGATATTATATTCGGTTCTACTAACGACAATCTTTGCAAAGAATTTTCTACTTGTATGCAAAAGGAATTTGAAATGAGCATGATGGGAGAAATGAACTACTTCCTTGGATTACAAGTGAAACAATGCAAAGAAGGCATCTTCATTAATCAAGAGAAGTATGTGAAGGAGCTTTTAAAAAAAATTCGACATGGAAGGAGCCAAATCCATGAGCACTCCTATGAGTTCAACATTGAAACTTGACAAAGATGAGAAAGGTAAAAGTGTGGACATCAAGAAATATCGAGGTATGATTGGTAGTTTATTATGTTTGACGGCGTCTAGACCGGACATTATGTTTAGTGTATGTCTTTGTGCACGATTCCAAGCTGATCCTAAAGAATCACATTTACTTGCCGTAAAACGAATTTTCCGTTATCTTTCCGGCACTAGTTCATTGGGTTTGTGGTATCCAAGAGAAAACACATTTGACCTAATAAGTTATTCCGATGCGGATTTTGCGGGTTGCAAAATCGATAGGAAAAGCACTAGTGGCACATGTCATTTTCTAGGACACGCACTAGTATCTTGGTCAAGTAAGAAACAAAATTCGGTGGCCCTTTCAACGGCTGAAGCGGAATATGTGGCGGCCGGAAGTTGTTGTGCACAAACTTTATATATTAAACAACAACTAGAAGACTTTGGAATTAGTCTTAGCCACATTCCCATTAAATGTGACAACACAAGTGCCATAAGTTTGACCAAGAACCCTATACAACACTCACGTACTAAGCACATTGAGATAAGATATCATTTTATTCGTGATCATGTGCAAAAAGGTGATGTTGATATTGAATTCGTTGGCACCGAATCGCAATTTGCGGATATATTCACTAAACCACTTTCGGATGATCGTTTTTGCACTATTCGACGTGAACTCGGTATGACTAGAGCTTGTGATATCTAGTTTATTCTAAAAAGTTCATAAAAGGGATTGATAATGCTTAATTTTGAGCATACATTATTTTATGCTTAATTTTCTTTTATTTTTATTTTATAAAATTTGCTTGCATTAATGTACACATTGTTATGAGTATTAACAAATATTTCTGCAGCTTTAGATTGATAATTACTGATTCCCTACTTTTTGATGAAGAAAAAGGGGGAGAAGTATGTGTGTTATGCAAGTATTTTTTATTTTAATAATTGCTTGTATATTTTTATCTATGCACCTATTTAGGGGGAGCATATTATTTATATGTTTAAAATTATTATCTTTTTATAAACACACATTAACTCTATTGTCATCATCAAAAAGGGGGAGATTGTTGACCTTAAAGTCAATTAATCTTATTTTGATAATTACAATAAGTTAATATAGTGTTATTTAACTCGGTTGTTCCAATGATGATAGCCATTAGCCGATATCTTTTCCAACCAAGTGTGACGTCAAACCGATATAGTCAAACTCTCACACAAAGCTCCACAAATGCTTTCACTCACAAGAAATGAACTCAAATGATCTCCATGTGCTTCACAAAGAATCAAAACCAAGAAAGGATCAAGAACATCAAACAAGTAAAGATACGCACAAGAAAATCAAGCATCACGAAGACTCGAATTATCATTAAATGGAGTGAGTGCTTAGATTTTATGTAAAGATACTTTATTGATCAAATTCCTATAGCTCAAACATATTCTTACATCTTTTAAAGATTGATTCAAACTAGCATGAAATTGAATTTATTTGAAAAACATCATTTTACAAAAACCGAGTTTCAAAATAAATTCATATTAATTTTAAATGATCATATTTTAAGTTATAATAAAAATGGGTATCTTAGATACATATATTTGAGGTTCAAAAATCATTAGAATTTTATTTGGAACTAAATTATTAAATTGCAAAAATATTTTTATTCTTACATTTGAAATTCGATCAATTTTTGCCCAGTTTTGATCTAACGGTAATTTGGAGGATTTCCCGAACTCCGATCATTTTGAAATTTTTACAGTAGTTAGACAACATCTCCTGAAAATTTTGACTAAAATTTGAGCATGATCCAACGGTCCAATTGGGAGAAATTAACAAAACAAATTTGAATTTTTTTGTCAAAACTAGCTGTTGGAAAGTTTGAAAATGTATACATTGGAGCCAAAACCTCTCTTAATCATCCCCAACGGCCATATGGTTTTGCAAGCTATATATATGATGTCTTAGACATGTTTTAATACACTTGAATCATTCTACAAACTCATTTTACATATATACAAAGTTATTCAAGTATTCAATTCATTTAATTGATCAATCTTTCATTTTTGAGCTATATACTTTGATCAATTTTGATATCTCTTAGTGTGAGCTTCATTTGTATTTTGTTATACACAAGAGAGATATTGTACATTGGTGTTAGCCACCAAAACTTATTCAAATCATATTTGTGAGATGTGTATCTCATAGGTTAGCAAGAGGGTATCTTGTGAGAGTATTGAGGGTGTTTCAATACTTGTAAGAGTGTGTGAGAAGAATACACTTGTAGAGGTTTGATCTTCACCCGGAAGGAGATCAGTTATAGTGGAAATTCTCGGGGAACTAACCGAGCGCGGAGTAGGGGGAACAAGCCGAACCGTGTGGACAAAAAATCTTCGACTTCAAATTGGTTCAATCTTTCTTACTCAATCTCTTTATTATTGATTGTTTAAATTGTTTGAGATTACTTATTTATTTGCTCTTATACTTGATTGTTTATTTGCTTACATTCCTTGATAAATTTGTTTAGTAAATTATTTTACTTAAACATTTTCGAAAAGATTTTTAATTCCGTATTAAGTTTTTAAAACCCTATTCACCCCCCCCCCTCTAGGGTATTTTCCGACCTACATAGTGAATTCATACATACTCACTCCACATTAGGTGAATGTGTTACAAGTGAGTCACCTAATATAAAGCAATGGAGTGTAAAGTGTACTGGAGTATTTTTAAATTAGACTCACCTAATGACAGGTGAGTGGATTCACACACACTCACCCCACATTAGGTGAATGTGTTGTAAGTAACTCACCTAATAGCACAAACTCACCTCACATGGGGTGAGTGTGTCTGTACACACTCGCCTTATTTAAGGAGAGTTGTAACTAGATTACTCTCCTTATATAAAGTGAGTCTCTTCTTTCTCTATCTTTTTACTTGAAGCAATGCAATGTAATTGTGAATGGGGGGAAATGAGAGATATAGGTTTAATTATTTGGGTTAATGTTTGATTAGTTTATTAAAAAATTAATAAATAGATAGGTTAATGTTTTAAGTATTGAATAAATAAGTTAAGTAATGCTTAAGTGAGAGGGTGTTTGTGACAAAAAAGTGGAGTGTTGAAAAATAAGTTTTATCAAATTAGAGATGGTGGTGTTTGTGACAAAATTGAGGGGTGTAAATAATAGCACCCTTAAATAAATTGCAATTTTTACCTTTGATTAGGTAGAAAAAATGTTTGTTTTAAAATACCAAAGTGATATGAGTTTATAATTATGGATTTTAAGAGTGAAATTTAAAACTAAACACTGGCAAGATATCCTAAATGGCAGGAATTTTTTTTTTCAAGAATCTAGGATGTTCATTCTATTTCCAAAATTCCAACCAAACGAGCTCTAAGATTACGACAAAAGTATGATAAAATCATTGAAGCACCACTGAGTTCAAATTTTCATATTCCTTCTCTCGTTCACTCACACTAATTAATAGACAAAATAAGAAGGAAAACCTAAATCAAACCTTTACTTGAACTACCATGTTTTAAGATTGTTTGTGAGCAAAATATTGATGCATTTGTGCATATATTTTGATTATTTTGTTGTATAATGTTGAATAATTGGAAGTAGAAAAAATAGTCTAAATGTCTAATCACTTTTTTTACTTCATAACACAGTGATGATGATGTAGCAAAAAAAATGCTGCTACTCAGAGCACTACGGAGTTGCTTAAAAAGGCCGATAAATAGGAAAAGTCCTGGCACAAGAGAATATTTTAATTATCACATCAATTCTGCTTTATGCTATCTCATTACAATATTATTTATAGATATGTAAGATGACTCTTAGAATTCTCAACTACTCAAACTCCATTTTAAAGGGAATCCATTTCCAAAATAAACTATTTAATGTCTAGGAACTCATTGACCACCCTTAAACTTCCTAGACTTAATAATGACAACTAATTATGAAATTACCAAAATAACTTGTCGTGATTGCTCTTCAAATTCTAACATCTTTTAGAAATATCAAATACCCTTGTAAGCCTCCTTTTGTATTGCATTAGCTGAATTCAGTATAATAATCCCGTAACAAGTTACTGAATCAAGTACAATAATAATTACGTGAAGATTGACTAATGTCAAAATATTATAGTAGTTCCAATAACTCTTTGCCGGATTATTATACCAAATTCGGCACTATATAACCGAGTGAAGAAAAGTAATTAGACATTTGGACCTTTCTTCTAACATTCAATCTTTGAATAATATACAACGAAACAAAACAAAGAAAGTTGTGTTTTTTTTTTCTATCGTGTATTGAGAAATGCTTATGTAATTTATTTATTCCTTTAGAGAGTATACAATCATTCAGTTATAGTACCTCAAGTTTTAAAATTATCACATTGTTCTGGCATTAAGGATATTTTTGACAAGTTTTTGGTTCCGTATGGATTAAGGACAATGTAATCTGTTTGATTAGAAGATTACAATATGTGTTTTATATTTTTACACTCGCTTTGTTGCAACAAATAAAATAATGTAGTGCAAATTGAACTTGAAATTCTATACAACATCTATCTTTTTTAAACTGTTGAAAAAAAAATATTATACTGTACGACATGGACATACCTTAATTTTTCAATAATCTAAGAATACATAGAGAATTGAGTGTTGGGCTCTAGGTGTGTATTTGGGATATGTGAGTAGGAAAGAAGTTGGAATTGTATTTTGGGGCGATCATTTTACAAAAGTACAAGTAAAATCAAATAAAGAAAAAGAAATTAAATTAAATTTTAAGACACAACAAGATAAAGCAAAATAAATAAATTTATAAGGGCTAAAATTTTGATTTAAAAGAAATTTCTAAAGATTCCCTTCTTTTTTTTTGGTTTCTAATAGAAAAAAAGTAGGGACTCTGAATTTAAGACCGAAGATTGGGTGATACGCAATGAAAATATCCTACGAAAATGTTAACATGAAAAAAATTTAATCCTAAAATTTCAAATGCGCCATAAATTTGATCATCTAAGCCATTTATGGTATCTTAATTGTCATTCTTGTGGACTAACCAATGTTTTCAATACGCAATGCTGCGCGCTACACTATGTGCTATAGCACATTTTTTTTTTGGTAAAACGCTACGTAGTGCACTCCAGATTGTGTTTTCTCCAAATAACTTGTGCTTTTTGATGACATGGCACGCTATTTGCGCTATAGCCTGCAAATGTGGCATTTTGTTATTTAACTTTTAAACTTAATATGTGTTTGTGATGATTGAATATTTGAGTGTTGTTCGCTTTTTATAGCTTCTTAGGAATTATTATATGGATTTTATGGTATTTTGGTTATTAGAAATGATTGCATGAATTTTTATTGTATTTATTTAATTATTTTTCTTGAGGTAAGAATATATAATATTTTTTATTTAAAAAATACATGCCCAAATAGCTTACACAATTACACTATTTGCTTATGCTACACAATTGTATAACCAAAATGCTATGCAACATGCTATCGCGACTGAAAACACTAGAACTAACGTATAATAGAAATACATTTTTTTTATACAAACGATGAATCTAATTATGAGTATTAAACTCAAGACCATCCTATTACAAGGATATGGAATACACTAACTGGCTAACATATTAAATGCCATTGACAATAAGTAATAAAAAATTATTTGAGCTTAAATAATCATCATTGATATAATTTGTTATTTCATCGTGCCGTTTGGCATCGCATACATTGGTTTCTAATTATAAAGATCAACTTTATCCCGAAAAAGTATAGTTCCCAAAATACCGCAATCCTTGTAATTGATGTCTTGTTGATTCGTTGACAATAAATTAATGACAAAGATAGAGGAGAAATTTGATTACAAGTCGAGCAAGTGGATTAATCGAGTTGGTAAATGGGTCTACCTAAGCCCGATATATCCAGGATTCAAATCTCACCTATGGTCAAGAAAGGGAGGAGGTGGGAGTTTTCTGTTATTGTAATAAAAAGAAATAACTTAATTACATGTCAAAGTTGTTTAATCAAATTTTATCTTTGAAAAAATGACGTCCTTTTCAATTTTGTTAGAAAATTCTTGGTTTGCTATCTTGTGAATTTTGTTAAAAACAACAATTTTATCTATCGTTTTGCAGTCCATGTTTATTTAATTTGTGGAAAATATTAATTTAATATCTTGTTTAATACATTATTTGATTTCCATTTTGCAATATGGTTTTCTTTTTATTGTATTTTTTTTCACCTGTGTCTCTTGGGATTTTTAGTTTATGAAATGTATGACAAATCAACATTTCGTTTCTTATATGATCTCGTTGGATATTTAAGAGGGGATTCTTGATGTAAATTTTGGATAATGCAAAGTTTGGGTTCATTCAAGGTTGTAGACTTGTAGCAGGCAAATCTTGTGACATATTTTTTCATCAAATTTGTCGTGTTGCATTTTAATGGAGTAGAAATCACATTCATTCGCAAGTTCATCCGCGCCACTAGAAATCGTGGATGGCCTGATCTGCAGTTTGGGGCGCCGTCGCACAAGGCAAATGTTGTGATGTACATGAGAAATAAATTAGAGCCGCTAAATACTTTGCCCAAACTAATAAAGGAGAAGAATTTGGCCAGTAATGAGGACTGAAAAAACCATTGAGATATGCAAAACCAAATTTATGGATCCAGATACTTGTACAAAGAGCGATGGTGTTACGCATCCTCTTCGCCCTTTCGTTCTCCTTTGTTGTGGACCACCGCATGTGTGCGTTAATGTGCGTATCTTTCCATTTTGCTGCAAATCCAATTTGTTGTTTTCAGATGGAATGAATCAAATTTATGTTTAATTATGAAAAGGGGCAATTAAAGAAAAGGGCTTATTAGAGAAAGATTTTCACACTAAGGCCAAGGAATAATTTTTTTTTAAATAAAGGGCCTATTTTTTATTTTATTGATAATATGACATGTGTCTTTTTTTTTTCATTATAAAATGACATCCCAACCCTTAAAATAAACTAAAAAAATATCAATATGCATTAAAATATGGATTGCAATATGAACTTTGCAGTCTATATTTCACTGCAATATGAACTTTGCAGTCCATATTTCACTGCAATGTGAACTTTGCAGTCGATATTTTGCAGTCGATATTTTTAGTGCAAAGTTCATATTGCAGTCCATATTTTACTGCAATGTGAACTTTGCAGTCCATATTTTTAGTGCAAAGTTCATATTGCAGTACATATTTCACTGCAATATGAACTTTGCAGTTCATATTTTATTGCAATATGAACTTTGCAGTCCATATTTTTTGTGAAAATTTCATAAAAAGGGGTAATTTAGGTAATACATAACATGTTTTTATTAATTAAATGATATTTAAATTTATTCAAATACATTCATTTAAAATATAAAACAAAATAGGCCTCTTACACTAATTACCAATTAAAAATAGGCCCTTCATTCAAAAAAATATTATTCATTGGATTTTTGGTAAAAATCAATGTATAATAAGCCCTTCTACCTAATTTCTAGTTATGAAAATTGCTTGATTTGGGAAACTTACGATTTTGACCCCAATAATTTCAAAATTACATTCTAACCCCCGAACATTTAGAATTTACAGTTTTGGCCTCAAGCTTTCAGGAAAAAAAAAAAAGGCCAATCTTGTGTTTTACCATGAAATAGCCCATTAACTTCAGAAAATCGATGAATTGAACATAAAATTTCTCAAACTTAGTTATGTCCCCTGAATTTTTGAAAATAGCACTTTTGACCTTAAACTCCCAAAAATCGCCAAAAACACTTGGAACCGGAAAACAAGAAACTGGAAATGGTGCAATGAACTGAAGTCCATCCACTGTCTTTGGATCTGGATCCAATCTTCTTGAGGTTGGATTGTCCAGATCTAACCCTATTCAAACCCCCTAGGCATTGATTTTCCGACGAAAAGAAGAATACGAAGTGTAAAAGTGCGATAAAATGAGACAAGAACAATACCTCTTCACTTCGATTCAGTGTGCAGGTGGATCCACACTTGTCTGTTTGTTTGTTTGCTTTAGTTCTTTCTTGATTCCTCGCATATGCGTGCGAGTGTGTGAGACAGTAAATTCTAGACTTAGAAATGAGTAGATTGTGTTTGTTTAACAAGTATCGGTGTTCAATTCGGTACACTAATGGTATTTCCAGAAAATATCCCTTGAAATGTGTCCTTGCGTTATAGGACAAAAGGGCAGCCAAGGCAATGATCTTGTGGTTCATTGCCCTGTGAGAGGGACAATGAACTGGTTGGTTCATTCTGGTGAACCCAGGGCCCATCTAGAAACCTTCTAGAGAGGATTCGGTAACTCTGTGATGCGTTCGGACAATCTAGGTGGTTAAACAATTATAGATATGCATTAAACTTTAATACTACCAGATGCTTGCAATTGAATTTCACAAATATAAATAGTTTAGCTGTTGTTGAGCATGGTTGGGTAATCCAACGATAACAATTGCCTCTTTTTGAATAAGATTTGTGCTTCAACTACCAACATGTTTTTTCTTTTTGTCGTACTGTCTAACAAGGGTAATACCTGAAGTATTATAATACTAAAAGTGTACATGTCTGTATCATGCATTTTCAAAAAATGCCATGTTGAGTCGGTGTCGTACCATATGTCTGCGCTTAGATTTTTCATGTGTTACCCTCAGCCTTTTTGTTTGAGCAATGCTACTTGGTCCTAAAAAAATCCCAAAAGCACAACAAAAAATAGCTTTTGACCCGATCACTATCATTCATCACTTTCTCTCTCACATACTCTATTACGTATGCGTGGTTCAAATTCATTTGGGCTATTACTTTTGGAACACTTTTTGGGCTACATATAGTTTTTTTTTTTTTTGTTTACAGGTGAGGTCTGGCTGGTGACTGTGTTTTGGAGGACCGGTGGTGGAGAGAGGAGTGTGATTGTGATGGCGTGGAGGTGGTGAATTGGTGGAGCCAATGAATTTGTTTCACTTCTAGACCATGGCAACCCCCCCATCACAACCCTGCGGAACAAGCAACCCAACACTAGAAGCTAGGCCACTTCTACTACCACCACCACCATCACCTACACCAGAAGCAAGGACACTACTATGACCACCGCCACCGCCCCTGCCAGAACCCAGGCCACTGGTACAAACACCACCACCACAATTCTCTGCAATGGCACCAAGAACGACAAAGATCGTGGCCACTGCCCACCACCACCTACAACGTCCTATCCAACTCCACAGTTAATGGAAACAAACGGTGCATCTTTGTAGGAGTGATACTTAAAGCTTGATTTGGAGCAAGCTTGCTCGGGAGACTTGCACTATTACCCTCTTGTCCAATTAAATGGGAAAAAAGAACAAACAAGAACCACTAGAAAGCGTAAGAGATTAATAAGAAAAAAAAGCACACACATAATTTACTCTGTAAAAACCATCCAAGTTGAAACGAAAATTCTCAAAAATGGTAGTACAAGCACAAAAATTGCACAAAGTGGGAAACTAACAAAATTGATTAGAACTTTCTTATGCTAAAACACAAGATTTTACATAATTGCTCAAAACTTTATACAGGGGTAATATGAAGGTAACGCTCCAGGAAAAAGATCAAATATAAGCATGCTTCTATTTTACTTGAGAGAACTTTGGTTTGAATCACGAGTAGATAAATATATCATGTAAACCTGAACCATGAGTTAACAGCAGTTCTAATGCTCATCTCTTCAAACATAAAACTGCATTGAATCATTGCCCTTTCGTTTGCATATTCTTTAAACAACAAGAAGAAAGACGGGTCTGGTCTTCTATCCAACAAACGCCAATCCTCCAAATTCAGCAATTACAGAGCTTAAAGTGCTCACAGGTATAAAGAATGAATGTATGATTATTTGGCGTTCATCTATTGGTTCTGGAGTACGGCTACCTGGTACTCCAAGAGTACCGAGTATTTTATGATTCATCGGACATTGATTCTTGGCCTCATGGGTTTGTCTTCATCAAAATAACTGTCCCTGGCTGGCCGTTTATCAAAATTATTGTTGGATCTTCCACCTCGCTGA